>JAWLRI010000086.1:6080371-6097449 GCA_034781795.1 Crypturellus tataupa
GACCATCAAAACCACTCCCTCCACCTCCAACACCACCCATGACCTCAACCACCACTACCACCCCCCCCCCCCGCGCCCCCCCCCGCCCCCCCCCCCCCCGCCCCGGGTTCCTGACTCTAGTCACATCTGTGGTGGGTCCCAGATACAGCACAGCCTGCTAATATGCTGTATGTACACACACAGATGCACTGCATTAGCCCCCTCAGAGCTCAGCCCACTCATGCTATTTTAGTAAATATTGGTCTCAGGTGTGAGATGGTATTAACAGTTGAGAGGTGATTAGGAGACTCTTTTTAAATCTCCATTCAGGTGTTACCAACTATGGATTATATTTATCCTTCCCCAGTACAAAGCTGGAACACATGAGTTTAAATTCGCCAGTGATTTTACCTGAACATCACTTGCAGTTGCATATCACATCTCACCTGAAAGGGGTAACTTTTAGCTAAGCCATTAGACTTCCCAGCCATACAGCAGGCAGCATATGCTTGATCTTTGCTGCTCTGAAGAAATATAGTTTCAGCTGAAGTTCAGCTGCATCCAGTGGCACAGATATATGCCATCACAGTCCATACACAATTAAAGTAGAGAACAAAAGTGCCCTCATCATCTCCTTTTAAATCAGTCAGTGGATCCAATCAGAAACAACAGCAAAAGTGAACATAGTTTTCTGAAAGAGTCTAATTTGGTCAGATCCTAAATAAGAGAAATAACAGGCAGATGATTCTTTCCTTTGGCAGAAGAGGAGTGTAGCCATGAAAATTGTATCATGGCAAGTGACTCTGATTACTCCCCTCAAAACCTCTGCAAATAAAGAGTCAGTCAAATACTCTCACCTTTATTAGTAAAAATCTCAGCAGATCCTCTTGCCATTTAGTCATATAGGAGAATAACCTAGCTCTGGCTTCTTGGCTTCTCTAAATATTTCTGCTCTTCTCTCTGTAGAGACATTCTGGAAAAAAATATTAATAAGCACTCTTCAGAACAAAATTGGTTGAAAATGGTATCTAGGGATAAGCACAGATCAACAAGCATAAGACTGCACATATCTCTTGGACATTTCTTGGCTTTTCATGGGTAGGAAAGCTGCTTTCAGTTAGAAAAGTAACTTCCTTAAACAAAGTTACCTATGTTTAAAATGAACTGCAACACAGTCTATATACATCTTTTCAGACAGCTTGACACAAAAGCATCTTGGCATATCATACAAAGAACTATATATGACAATCCACTATAATTATTTTTCATTAATTGAAAATGCTTGAGACATGGCTTCAATGCAGGTTTTAACTGTGGTATTTAAACCTCAGAGAAAGCTATAAATTACATTATTCACATATGACTCTCACAGTTATTACTACTAGTGAGAGGCAATCTACTGATATTTTGGTAGTATTATGATTCTTAAATGATGGCAATTCATACCAAAAATCAAGACATGTCCATTCAGTGAGGGCATTTGAAAGAATATCCTTGTGCAGCAACTGTGCTGCCCTCCATAGCTTAGCCTGCTCTGCTCTGTACTACCCAGTGCTACTGTCTGTTCAAAAATCCTCCTCTCCAGATGATGCCAGCATCATTTATGGGGAGAGGAACAAGAGAAGCTTCATCATGTAAAGAATACTCCACCACAAGGAAATTGTGGACAGAGTCCCAGTGCCCTTATACCTATTTTACTGTGTAACCTCCAATAGAGGACTGAGTCCCTAGGAAGACCCCCAGATTCCTCCTATGAGGCTCTCCAACCCATCATTACCTTCTCTGAAACTCCACCAAGCCCTGCTTAATGGCACTGTGACACTGTCTATCATGAGAGAATAAAAATATCACCCATCTGTAACTACTACCCATGGCACTAGAAAGAAGCTCACACCAGGGCACTAAGCACAGCAAAAGCCTGGATGACCCATATCTTGTGTTCTCTGGGTATTACAATATTCCAAATCCCTCACCTTCCTGAGGGATTACATGCAGTCCCATAACACATGCCCAAGTCAAACTACGTACGCACAAGGCCAAGTGAGACCTGAATTCTTTTCTAACTGCTCGCAGAGATGCATCACAGGTGACCCTCCTGGGACAACCATGCTGTCTCCTCTCCCTTGCATTTATGGGAGCATCTTTTATAATGTCACAGTCAAACTGTTAACAACTGCAATAGCTGTAAAACTAACAATTTTCAAAAGGATTGGGAATTCTACTTCAGGCACTTCTTTAATTCTCAGGCTCTTTTACGTAGTTCTCCCCAGTGAGTATATAAATACTGATGTTTGTGCCTCTACAGTGGTTACAGAGGCAGCAATTTCTTTCAGCTACTTGACATGAGCTTTCAAGGACCGAAAGTGAGAAGACTGTTTAGAATGATCTTTTTTTTTTTCCCCTGTAGATTCCTGTAGATTTCTAACTCTGACTTCATCACTTGCAAAGGTGACTTTTTGGTTACCAGCTGGCTTTGGAGATAGTGCACTCCAGAAATGTGATAGAAAAGGAGAATTATGTCCTGCACTTGCAAGAGAATCTCAGAATGGTTGAGCCCAACTGCCCCACACACTTAAAGCAGAGTAGCATCAGCTAAAGAAGTTGCTCAGGGCCACATCCAGTGAGGTTTAGAGTGTCTGCAAGGATGAAAAAAGGCCTCCTGCAGCCTTTGCTTGATTTTCTGCCTGTTGGGATCAACTACTTTGAGTTTGGAATAGGAAGTGATCTTTGAATATCAATCAGCTCTCCTGGACTTTTCTCCTTTACAGGTCTGCATCCTTCCAGGAATGCTTAGGATCTTTCCAAGCAGGTCCATGAACAGGCCGAAGTCCTGCTAAAGTCCAAGACTGTGATCCTGCTATTTACCTTGTTCCTGCCTCTCCAGCATCCTGGATTTCAACTTTTCGTGGTCAACTTGGCTCAGTATCTATAATTTGAGAGAGAAAGGCAGCTCAGAAACGAAAGTCTTTTTCTACTGGATATTACTACATTCCATGTGAGGTTGACTGCAAAAAAACAGCAGCAAAATCACATCACGATTATAGATGACAGCTACAAAACTCAGTACCTTTTAAAATAATTTCTATAGTGGCTAAAATCCAGTGGTTTGAAAGAACTTTCAAACAAAATTGACATGTTCGGTTCCTCTCCAACACTATAAAAATACAGTTTTCCCCAAACCCACTGAATCTAAGTAGTGACTTAGAGCACATTGCAAATCCAAGTTAATCAGCTGCTTAGTTCTCTGTGTAATCAATGGTCTGGTTTGGGGTCAAGCTAAAGAATTTACATTTGAAATAAAACTGTTTCAGCCTGCTCACATCTGTCTCCTCATTTTGGAGCGAGAACTACACCAAAGGCATGCCGGGGTCAAAGCAGGAAAGCTGGTCCCTATCATAAAACTTATCGTGTTGATCTGCCAGGTGGGAGGGGAGCATAGAGCAAAAGTGACCTCCACCATAAGGCACCATGAGTCCTTCCACTCCAGTCCTCTGATTTCTGCCCCTTGCCAAGCTCTCCTCTATTGAAACTCTAGATTTTGTCCCCCTTCATTAAACTGTTATATTCTCACATGCTTACATATATGTTCTACTTGCTCTTCTCTGAGTAAACACAGAAAACACTGAATAAGGAATTTTGAGGTAGCAGTTTGGTGGCCATTAAGGTCTTCAGCTATAACATTCTGTTCTCATCTATGTAGTTCAAATTTCTTATTAAGCAGCTTACTATATAACACATCCTTGAGAACTAGCAGGCGGGGAAACAGGAATGATATTTGATTTTACTTGACATACTAAAAGTATGCTTTGTGATCAACAACAGGTCAGGAACATTGTGTTACTGCAACAAATTGCATCAATTACAAGCTGTCCAATCGCTCTATGCAGAAGTAACATGCACAGGAGTTACCTGCAACCTCCAGGCTTTGTTCCTTATTTTCTTTCCTTTTTTTCTTCCCTTGAAAAAAATAAAGAGAGGGGAAAAAAAAGTTGAAAAAGTTGCCATTTGTCAACTAAAATCAATTCAATACAATCAATTCAATACAATTAATTAAATACATATTTTTGGACATGGCATGCAACAAGTTATTGCAAAACATGCTTAAAAAGCAGATGGCACACGTATGTCCCTACTTCCAGATACAGAAAAAAAGTCTTTATACTACAAATCTAAAGCTAAATTGCCACTTGCCAGGAATAGGGTAGGCATAGCCAGGAAGGACCACTCTTATACACGACTCTCATACTCTTCCCTGATTATCTGCTACAGACTACAGCTACGGATTGGATTTGTTCAAAGCAGAGCTTTGTTCTAACTTATGTACTTTATATGGCATAAGTGGCAGGACATGGGAAGCAGGGAGATCTGTGTGGGAGGAAATCACGAGCTGTCTTCTGTCCCCTGCCAGCCACAGATAGCTCCAGTCAGCTCTGAAAGGGATGAAAACACCTCCCTGCCACACGCCAAAACTTAAAACAACAAGAGGAGCTTTCGGCACTTCTGCTCAAAACACATTTAAGAAAAAGCAACAGCCACAGAGGCAGGAGACACAGGAGGAGGCACCACTCAAGGGACTGCAGCCCACGGTGGACCCATGCTGGGGCAGTGGTTTCTGTAGCTTCGTCTCTCAATGTGTGAACCAGCAATCAAAAGTTAATGCTATTTGGCAATACATTCAGTAAAATTCCCCAAGTCAAGATGGTTTTGCACACAACGTGGTAATTTACATGTTTCACAAATTATGATTTTTTTCTGGATGAAGGAAAGGTCCTATATTTGTTAGGGAAAAAATGTCAATGTGTGGAAGGAGGAGGAAGCTGTCATACTTAGCTCAGGGCTATTTAGATCTGTACATTTTGCAAACGTTCATTGACTTTTTGCAGACTAGTTAGAAATTTTAGAAATGTTTATTTCATAGTGAAATTTGAAAACAGGTGAGTTTTGATGACTTCACATTCTGATGCAGAAGTTTCACATGTACCCGCAGACCACTGCACTAGGCTTGTGCCTGCTCTTTTGGGACATATTCTCTGCACATGACTTATTTTTTTTAATATGACTGATTACAGTCATATGGCCACACCTCTATTTTTCATGAAAAACACCTGAAAAACAACTTCCACAGAAATCTAGGCATAGGGATTATGTTCCTCAGGAAAAAGTACACCACCGACTTCCATTCTTTCATCATTCTTAATAATGAAGAGAAAACCTTGACAAGAAGGTATCTCTTCCCAGATTTTTCAGTATTAACCTCCCAAAAAGCAGGAAACCCATGTCCTTTAATTTCCATTGCAAAACTCCTCTGCACTCAAGAAGATCACACAAAAGACTAAGACTTCCTTGCAACTTACACAAAGTAACCATATGGTTCAACAACTCATAGAAAGAAGTTTTGTTATCATATATCAAAATTATATGCAATGATATATTGTTCAGGAAGAGATGTCATATAAAGCAGTTGCATTCAATTCTTTTCAAGCTTGGTGTCATGTTGCTACTGCCTGACTGGTGCAGTTTTCCAAAGCAAAGCTTATACCTGACTAAAATTTGATTTAGTTTGAAAAATACTTGTAAAAATCTTTTTTTGTTAAAGAATAACAATAATATCAAGAGTAAGGAGTTCTTCTACCAGTATATGAAGAGATTTTAAAACATAATAAATTGACAGTATTCTGATAAGGCTATGCAGACCAGTCCTAATGCTTGCATGTCCTCTCCGAACAGTTTTATGCAACCAACAAGAACTCTGATGACGTGATTTCTAGTTGTTGCTCCTGTTCTCATGGAAACAGTGTCAGAAATAGGAGAAATGTACTTTTAAACTAATCAGTTTCATTTTTGAAAAGCTTATTTGAGAAACCATGGTTAGGTATGGGTATGAACCCTTTTCTTTTTTTTTTAAAAAAAAAGGAAAAAAAGAGAGAGAGAGAGGAAGATCCTTGGTAGAGATTTTGTCTACCACTACCTATTTGCTTTTTCCTTGGTGCAGTCATTGGAGTGAAAGCTAATGAAATGCAATCTGGGCATTTGTTAGATAGGTTTGGTACTGCCCTCAGGTAACAAAGTGCCTGTTCTTATTGTGTCTAGTATGAATCTGCCAACATTAGTACAATTATTTTGAAATCTTAATCTATTTAGCACAGAATTCAAAATCTAGTCAGCTGCTCACAGTTATTTCCTGTCTGTGTTTTTGGATAAAGTTGAGCAGTGTTATAGCATAACAGAGTGTCTTTCATCATTTAATAGGTTATTATCATTTTGGTGTGCTGAGTTGCACCATCCTTGACCAGTTTAAGCATGACATCTATGAAGATATGCTTGCCTGGGAAACAGCAAGGCAGCTACAAATATTCTTTTTGTCCTGTAAAGGAATATTGGTCTCTCATCTAACAAAAATTCTCTGTCTTCTACAAGAAAACTGCTGGTCTATCCAATCTTTTAAAATAAGTTGATCTAATAAAGGAGCCAACCAGTCAACAAGAAAAGAAATCAGTGAAAATTTGATACAAGCAAATGTATCAGAACACACGCTTTTTTGGGGAGACTGGGGTTTGAAAACAGCCCAATCGATCTTACTATAGCTAGTTACCTCTGTTAATAATAAAGGAGCAATACGCATGAGACTTACTTTAGTTCATCTCAAGGTAAGATTCTCTATAGTAAGTCTAAGCTAATTTTTAGCCAGCAGAATTGTTACTGAAGCCTAAAATATTAGGAATAGTCAATAAATAAATAGATAAATAAATAAAGGTTTGTCTTCAAATCCTTTGAGCAGGAGCTCAGGGGATACAGGCACAATCTGTTTTGCTGTTTCACCGACTGCAAACTGCCTGCATGAACAGGGCCCTCATCAGATCAGAGAAAGACTCAGGCTTTGCAAAGCAACACCATGAGCCTAATCTAATGCCACTACTAGCTTTACACAGCACTGTCTTTCCTCCGCACAGTCCAGAAAGGCTTCACAGCTTGTTTCCTTGTTACAAGAGCACCCCTTAGCGTCAAATGTATGAATAAGAGCCGCACTATTTCTGTGCAGTCTGCCTTAGGACTGGTGCTCCCGATTCTGGCATAAATCAGCCAAATACTCACTAAATTTGGTGTACAATGGACCATACGTACTGCATGTTGTAATGGAAATACAATAACTGGAGCAGTCAGATAGAAATGTCTGTAGCTCGTTCCAGTTTTGCAGCTGTTCAGGAGTTTTAAGAAGAAATCCAAAGGCAGGTCATGCCGCAACAAAACACTCCACAGAGTGGTTTCAGTCTCCTGTTGTTGCTCCAGACACAGGGAGACACTGTTTTGTCTTCTACCACTTTGGGTTTTACTAGGTTTATTCCAGAAATGGGTTCAGTACTGGGAAAAGAAAACAATGCTAGACCTGTGCTGTTCCTGCTGAAGGTAATGAATACTGCAAATATTCATAAAACAAGTTTGAGTGAGAGTTCTGTGCTTAACTCACAAGCCTGTTCAACTCAATGTTTTCATTTTTTAATATATTTCTTATTTTTCCTTTTTTTCTTTCTTTTTTTGATGTTATAGAAGACTTCTGATTTTCCACTCCCCTAAAAATAAGGTATCCAGAGTCCTCCAAGGAAGACTCCTATGTTTCCACTTGTGGAATATGGTACTGCAAAAACAATCTTGAAAAGATGATGATTTACAGGGAAGAGATTGATCTGGGAGATCTCATCAATGCTCTTCCATTACTGACCCTTTCCAACTAGAATCAAGGGGGCACGAAAAGGTCTATAAAACTCCTAAGGCCTCAGGCAAAACAGTATCTGTCCAAGCAGGGGAGTACATAGCTCACTGGCGACTTGGTCACTTTCTGAGTGACTTCAGCATGCCCTGTCACTGCTGCTTGTCATGAGGGAGTGCAAGAAAAGGCTCCATTAACACCCACTGCTTCCTACCCTCTTCAGAGCTCGTAGTGACAACACTGCTTTTTACCAAGACAATTTTTCAGAATTATTTAATTACAGCTGTTGGGGGGTTGTGGAACAGCCCGGAGGGACTGATCTTGTGACATTCATCAGCAGTTTGAAATGTCCCTTCTACTCTGTGCTTATTTTCACGTGGTGCTCCTCTCTAAAGATACTGGGCACAGGACCTGCTCTGAGCAGGTCATGTTCAGACAATCTAAAACTTATTTAAATATTAAATGTTTGCTTTTGGCTGCCCCTTGGCTTTCAGAGGTGCCCAAGGGGACCAGTGGCTGACAGCTACCCCAAACTAGACCTTCCAGAGTGATCTTAAAAGAACTCTTTATAAAATTTGTATTTCCGCAGCCCTAAGAAAAAAAGTAGTGATGTCTATTCTTGCTCTGAGAGAAGTATTTACTTTGGACTGCTGCTATATTGAAAAATCCTTCACTATTTGAAAAAAAAAAACTAATTCTTCTTTGAAGCAAACTAACAGCAAGAACAGAAGTGTTGTGCATATACAGAAAAATCTTTAAAAGTTGTAAAAATCTTTAGCAGCTTAATCACTAATCATTAATGTCAATTTTTTATTTTCCTTGGCTGGCTGCAAGTGTTACTGTGTTTGCTTTTGGGCCACAGAGTCAAGCACCCATATTGTGACGTCTGTGTCACTGTACCATGGGTATTGCATCAATTGTGATAACAAGAGACACTGATATTGTTGTAAAGCACATAGTAAAATTGCCACCAACTTCAGTGGACTGGATTTCACATAGTATATACCACAGTAACAGAAATATCAGGATCCTATATGGTTACACATATTATGGCACTGTGATACCAAAAAACAAATAATCCTGCAGTTTTAGGTAGGTCCAGATTAAGTGGTAGTAAGGAATTTCAGCTTCTTTATCCTGCCTTTAAAAAGTATTTGAGAGAGATTCATTTAGGGGTATGGGACATAACTTTGTATCTTATGAACTACAAAGGGCAGCATTTTACATATGCCTTCATGAAAATCCCTATTCTTCCCATCAGAAATGCTATATCTCACTGGGTGCTTAACATGAGAGTACAAAGTCTTTAGCAAATTCTTGATTAAAAATTAATCAGGTTAGTTTGGTTTTAGTTTATTTCTACTGATAGCAACCTCACTCTAACACAGCTCAGCAAAAGAAAATTAACAGTGTCCTAGACTTCTAAAAAATACACCGTTGAAAAAGTATGAAGTTTTAAAGAGGCAAATGATAGAAACCTTCCACAAAAAGAAAGGTGGTGCTTATGTAGTCCTTATTATGTACTCACATAATTCGTTAATTCATCTCTGAAGGCTGATGCAGGAGAAGTTTCTTCTGTCTAAGGACTTGCAAACTCCACAAGACTTTTGGCCCTCAGGACATCTACTGCATTTAAATATTTAAGAAGTCAAGATGAGCACCTGTGACTGAAAAGCACAAAAGTTACTCTCAGCTGATAGGCAAAGCTCTTGGTTAAACAAATTATATTTTCCTGACTAGTCCAAACATTCTTTCAAGTAGTGCTAAGAGGAACAAGAGCTTTCTAGGAATTTGGACATACAGTGGTCTTGGAGACAAGTGTGAAACGTGGACAGAGGGTACAATACAGCAAAAGGAAGGGGTTCAAGGAAGTAGCATCAGAGGAAAGGGGAGGAAGCAACAATAATAGGGGAGAAAGCAAAACAGCAGACAGGTCACTTGAATCTAGAGGCAGCAGGCTGGGACTGAGAAAAAAGCACTAAGGAGACCTGCCTAAACTAAGCTCAGGAACCACTGTTACAAAGAGATGGTGACAGAAATGTCTCAGATATTTTCAATCTATGCTTCTGGAGGGAGCACAAATGCAAATTCCTCATATGCCATAGCAATCGCTGTGTAGGTAGTGTGCTCCAGAGAAAAGTTCATCCTGTCTTCCTTAGGTATGGATGGACACCTGAATTCTGCCTACAACATCCAATTTCCTCACATATTAATGCATCCTCCCTCAGTCTGCAGCTGTTGTTATAACCACAGGGAGCACTCCATAGAGATTCCTATGTTTGCTCCAGGTTGGAAAGACATTCACATTGACTGGTGAATGGGCAGGCAGTAGTCAGCTGAGTGATGTTCCCTAAAAACCCTTAAAAGAACTCCTGCCAACAAGGCTTCAAACATTCTAAATTGTAAACTGAGGAAAGCTAAAGCCAAAGCTGGCATTTTTTACAGTAAACTAGTCTCACATCATCCATCAGTCCTCAGTACATTTATCACCACATCAATGGAAGATCACTCCTCCTTCATTAGTGTCATCTTTTCTTAGGCAGAGCTGTATAGCTCTGAGGAAAGAAGTAGATGGGAGAATATTGCAATCATATCTGGATCATCTGTCACCTGAAAGTATAGCAAAAATTGCCACTGATTCTCCAAAGTTCCCTCAATCTTCTGGGTTTTCCTAGTTTCAAGGACAAGTTTGCACATGCACACACTGTCATTTGATACATATGTGTGTATTGCACTGAGTTCACACACTTTTAATCATCATCAGCAGGAAACAGCATCTCTGTCTCAAATGAAAAACACAAAGTGAGGTGGTGAACAAGACACCTCCTCTCTGTTCCTCCTCTCTACCTGTGTAAGCTAGCAATATATGAGCCTCTTTACTTACCAGAATAGTTGAAGATAGTTGAAAATATATATCAATATTAATCTTAGAGAATTGTTACCCTCTGTCCTTTAGGGAACAAATATAGTTTCTTACTTCCCTCTCTGTCACCTCATTTCCAGATCCCTCAATACAATTTCAGACCCCTCTTTATGCTGTAGAAATCACCCTTCACATGAAACTGTAACATTTCCCTTCCATGAGCACTCACGTTCACTGTGCCTGGGTGAAGGACACCTTCCTAAGTGAAACACACCATGTGTACTGTCTTGAAATCAGATTTTCTTTCAAAATATCCAAATTTCCCAGGACTCCGGTGTGAAAATGTTCCTGTTTGAGATGTCAGTGTGCCCTGTCAGAGCCCAGGGTAACCACGAAAGCAGCATTCCCATGGCCTGGCCAGGCTTAAGCTGCTGTCTCTTCCCTAGGGTTCCTGGGCACTTTGCTTCAAAACAGTGCCTAGAGATGAGAGGAGACCCAGAAAGGCCTCTAATTTGCTATTCACCACCTACAGCTGACACAGTACGTCGAAAAACATTTGTCTGCCTTACTGGATTATTTATGGCCAGCCGGAGACAGGAGCCAAGAACAGGTCATTTAATGGCAGAAACTTTCTAATCAGATCTCAGGATGGTTTTTGAGACGGAAAACACAGAGACACATTGCACTGTAGTAGACACAAGCAACCCTCTCTGTTCTTTTGATAAATGTTTCTCCCAGAGATGTGTACAACAGATACAAGGGCTCTGTAGACATATGAGATAAGTTATCACTGTTCTTCTCTAACACAGCTGAACACATGAGAAGGGACACATCCCATAGCTCCAGGGCAAACATTAGCAATGTGCCTCTGAATCTGCTGCCTCTGCCAGGCTCTGCCTCATTTGTAAACCAAGCAGTTCTTCATTTAAAATACAATACAAATTGCACTGCTCTTAGGTAAACGGGAAAAAAATGTGATCAGTTGGACTGAAAGATGACAAAGTTTTAGCATAGAAGAGGTTGCAGTGCACATGAGTTGCAAGATCCGCACACACATATAGGCTTTTGTCAAGATCGTTCCACAAAAGAGTTTTTCTTCAGTTGTTAACACTATAAATGAGTGTGGAACAAGATTATAGCAAGCTGTCTTGTATTGATACTACTCAGAGTAAAAAACAATTGGATACCTGAATTGTTTGTGCACCCACCACTTTTAAACTCAGTTTAAATAACAATCTGTTTTTCCAGAGCAGTCAAATAGAAGGAACCTTCCTTCTTCAATTTACTGTTCCTTTATAATCACAGACACCAAACAAGGACAATGGAAAATAAATATGTATTTTCATTACTAATGCTAAGAAATTAGAGTCTAATTATGAAGAACATCAGCAAGGAGATAATGAGCAGCAGGATGAGGAAATAGATCTGAATTTCAGAGACAGAAAGAAACCCATGTGCAACAACCAGGGGAAAGCATATACAGCAGACATATGGTACCTCATCAGTCCTGCTTCCACTAAATCTAAACAATAGACTCACGTGGTGAAAAGATGTCTATGCAAAAGGCAAAGTGCATGAAGTTTCTGTAGGTCAGAAAAAAAAATTGAGATATTCACCATATTATGTATTATAATTGATTCACTTCTCTCCCAAACCTCTCAGAAGGCGGGGTGTATCCTATCCTGTTTGTTCTGAACTTCTCCCTATTTCTCCCTACTTCCTCTGCCCCATCCATCTCAGTAATTCTCTCAACTGTTAATGGTTGGAAAGCAAGAATTTCACATATATTTGTCCTGTTCTTACAGTCTTTCTTACCTATCTGCAGTTGGCCATTCTCAGAGCCATGATCCCAAGCTGGAAAAAGCTTTTGTCTGATCTGATGCAGTCAGATGGGATCAGAGTCCCTGTTCTCATCTGGAATAGTGAATGCACCCTTGTGGAAAAGGCTCTTTTGGAAGTGCCTGAGTGATGGTATCTTCTACTGCCAGGGATGTCCTCTCTCCATCTGGGAGAAATATTATTATCTGTCTGCATATATTAAATTTTAATAGACATGTTATCTTTGGGACATCCTCCTCCTATCCCCAGTCCTGAAATTCACTTTTCTCTCTGTCTATCCCTGTATGTCAGTTTTGCAGCTACAACTCCTTTCACAAATAGAAAGGTAGAATTAATATAGCAGTAATTTCTACAGAAAAGTAATATTAGGAATGCATTTTTCATAGTTTACACAGCCACAAGCCATTAACTAAACACTATTAGCTGCAGAGGATAAGGTGGAGTTGGAAACGACAAGCCATTTAGCCTCAGTAACACAGCTTGGGTTTTTATTTTGCTTTAGGCAGTCACTTAATCCTTCCTTCTCAGTTACATGATCTGGAAAATGTGTCATATTTTACTCACAAAGGAGCTAGAACAGTGAATTAGGCTGTTTGTTTATTGCATGAAATGCCACAGCTTGCTTTCAAAATATTAGGAACGGTTATTATGTGGAAGATAGGACTACTTACAAAATGATTTGTTTACTGTGAAAAATCTCTTAAACTTCAAAGAGTCAGGACAACCTAGGGCCCAAATTTATCAAGCGCTAGGGCTCTGTTCCCAATGGAATCAAGTGTGACAAAAAATTCTTCAAAGGGTTAACATGATATTTTTTTTCTAGAGGATTCCTCAGAGGTTATTAAGAAGTGTTGGAAAATTTCTGTATGAAGGTAAGGTGGTATATGTTAGAGGGGTTAGCTAAAAGAGCAACCAAAAATAATATGCTCATATCATATAAGGCAGCAAACAGAAAATACTTATCACAAGCATTGAAATTTGAGTGAATGTCTGGAGGCTGACCAAGTTCTCACATATGTCTTCAGAGGACCTGACTCACTGTGAGACCGGCAAGCTTAAAACATTAAGGAGTCATAAATTACAGCAGAGACCTATTTCCTGTTGTCACTCTACTGGAGACAACCAGCTTTACAACCCTGCCAGAAAACATTTACAATGTAGGTACCCTTTGTCTGCTTTATAGCAAAGTATTCTCTGAGTTAAAACTGCTTTTGGAAGTGTTTTGACTAACATAGCTGCATTGCAGGTGATGAGGAGCCCTCCAGCTCCCTGTTCAGCGACAGGACCAGGAATCCTGAGCAGAAGACATCACTAGGTAGCCAGGGAGCAAAGAGCATCTTGACCCAGCCATCCGTTTCTGACTGTCCACCGCAAACTCATCAGTAACGTGCTACATTTTGTGGTGTGTCCAAGAACACAGGAGAGCATGAGACAAAACTCAACAAATCGAGGATAATCCTTAAAACACTTTGTGATGGAATAAACATTAGCTCACAATATCTAGCATAATATTAAACTCAGCTTAGTTGTGAGGGCTATTTCAAAATGTGTACACTGAGGTCAATCTCAAGCCTTACATCAGAGCTCTGTCATCTTCTGACCAAAGCGAGACTTGACTAATGTTTCTAAATGTATCACTATTACCCCACCAGTGAGCTTTGTTGAACGTCACAGTAGGCAAACTAAGATCTAACTTATTCTAATATTGGGTAACTTCATTCATTTAATCAATCCTGCTTTGCACAGTGGTACATGTCTGAATTGGAAAGGTTCTCTAAAAGTGTTTGAAGAATCAAAGTCTAATAGTGTTTTTCTGAAGCATGCTCTAGCAAACAGACTTTCTCCAAAGGTATTTTCTTACCTAAGTTCATGGAGCAAACCCACTTTCCTGTTCTTCCTCCTTTATTGGAAGTGATCCTGCTGGGATAGAAGGATACCCTATCCAAACCATGCTTCTTGATGGCTAAAGCAAATTCTAACACTCTTCCTTAGTTTGCTGGTAATAGATAATTTCCCCTCAGCAAATTGCACCTGCCGTCCTGTGCAATCACAGGTTCAGCTGTTAGATCACCAGCAACACTGACAGTCTTTCTGGCATGGATTTTGCAGGCTTTGTGCTTTTAGAGATAAATTGCCATGACTTTTGACATGTTAGGTAAGAGAGGGGCGGATGCAAAGGTAAACAATTGACTGTGGGAGTTGCCAAATCAAACCCAAGGATGGATGAGCAGAGCAACTGTGCAGGGGCAGCACTCAAGAGCACAGACATCTTAGAAACATCAAGGAGGCTGTTTTCATCCTTCATCATCCTAACAGCCTTTAGAGAATAAATCTGCTATGGTACAACGCAGAATATGCCTTTTTTTTTTTTTTTTTTCCCCTCCTTTTCTTGTATTTTTGCATTATGGTCAAAGTAAGTGTATTCAAAGCATAAAACAATGAACATTGCTCTCAACTTTATACAACTTTTACAATGTCTATTTCTCCTGCCACTGTGCTTCCTAGAGATTTCTTTATATGACAGTAGTCCTAACTTTTCTATCATGTTTAGAACCTGGACATAGCTTTGATATGAGCAGAAAGCACAGTGGTCTGTTCAGCCCCTTTTCCATGGGGAGAGTCCCTCCCATTCCTAGTGCTTTGATTTCAGGATGACAATCAAGATGAAACATTAAAGAACGTGTACATAAAGACATGACATCCACCGCTTCTGAATGGCAATCTGAGCTGACTACAGCAAGAAAATTTAGAAACAAAAAATATATTCCTCCTATGACAAAAAGTAAATTTGTTTGTTTTTTTAGCATAAGCATTCAAAATTGCTTATGATGCTAAACATTTCAAATATGCTTAAATCTCTCCCCCAAAAGACAGTCTTGCTTTAAAAAAAATCATTTAAAAAAAAAAGAAAAGGAAGTTTTGGGGGTTATTTTTACTTCCCCTCCCTTTTTTAGATTTTATATTCAGGTCACTTTCAGAACTTTATCTGTCATCATGAGAGCTAAAAAGAATACCTTTTATCTAAAATTTCTCCTGAACATATTTTTTTTCCCAGAGCTGGAACGCTAAAAAAAAAAGTATATGACATAAGACTCGCACAACATACTAATTACGCAAGCTAGCAACTACCGCTCCTGATGGCACCAGCTTCTGTTCACCCTGCAAATCAGGTCATCTGAATGAGCTGGATTTCTTCTTTTTCTTGTCTGATATTTTTATGCTATCATTCTAAGTGTCAAATCTTTGTTGGCAAAGCTTGTTTTTGTGAGCTTGTGCTATACTTAGCTAAAGGAGCATGTCTTTCTAATTCTTTTAAAATAGCATTTTTTCCCCCAAGAGCTCTTTCAGGTCTCAGATAAAGAAAAAAAGAAACAAACAAGACACAGATTTTTAAGCAGCCTAGAAAAAAAATCCCTTCTCTTAGTTAGTTGTATAATCTGTTTAAATTGTATAATTGCACAACTGGTGGAACATTCCAGGAAATAAAGGGAATATATAATGAAAAAAGCTCCTTTGAAACTTTTCTATTTAAAATATTAAAGCTCCAAAATACTAAAATTTACCTCTTTTTCAAGTCACTTTTAAAGAGAAATTTCTGACCTCTAATTCTACAATTGCAATGTATTGCTAATGTAAGATGGTTTGACTTTGCAAGGGACAGTCAGTTCTCTCCTCACTAAAATGAGAAAAGGAAAACAGAGTGGGGCAGAAATGGCAAAAGAAAAAAGAAAGAAAAAGAAAAAAAGAAAATAGCCACAGCTCTGCAAGGAAACAGTCAGGGGGATTTTATTCCCCTTCTAGAATCACAGAGAAGTAATCCCAAAGCTTCTGAAGCAGAAGGACCTGCATGGTGTGCACAGGTCATTTGTGCCCCAGAAGCTGAAAAGGCCTGTGCCCACATCTTGTCAAAACTGGACCGTTCCCAAACCTCTTTGCAAAATAATTACCGCACAGCAGGGCTGAACACTCTCTTAACAGACTTTTGGGGAAAAGAGCTTACTTTTTCCAAACTCTATACAAAACAAAAACCTAAGTTTCTTGGTGAACTTTGACAGTTCCCTGTCCCTCACCACCTTGTTAGGAGGGGATTTCTTGCAGACTGAGCTGTTCTCTGACCATGTACTAAGTACTAGTAGTTTTCTTTTTTTTTTTTTTTAAAGGACGTTTTCTTCAACATCTCCAGGTCCTGACCTTACTTTGCCTGAGCGAGCCTGCCTCACCTGTGGTACAGGACTGCTCTTCCCCTCTGCAGCTCTGGCCTGGCCACAATCACACATCTGTGTGCTGCAGAAAACCACTGACAGCTTCCTCTCAGCAATGTCCCAAAATGCCTGCTCTTACCTGCAGAATAAGGAAAAGCAGGGATTACAGAAATTATACTGGATATGGGGAAATGCACAGATGCAAACGGTCTCCTTCATGGGTACCTACAAAATCCCCAGGACTGAGGCAAATGCTGACTGTGAGCGGGATTCCCTTGAAACAGGTTCCCAACACCCATGACGCTCAGGCCCAAATCCCTCTCTTGGTTACCCTCTTCAGAGGGCACAGGGTCACCTTTTTAAACTTAATTTTATTTTTATTCCCCCCACTCTCCTTCTCCCGCAGCCCCCGCGTCCCGCCCCGGCGCCGTCTCCTCAGCGGCGGCCATTTCGCGGCGCCCGCGCGGGCCCCTCCGCCGAGCGGCGGGAC
>JAWLRI010000086.1:6097591-6133335 GCA_034781795.1 Crypturellus tataupa
GCCACGGGGGGCGGGGAGGAGGGCCGCGGCCGGGGGCAGCGCTGCCCGCATTCCCTCCGAGAGCCCCGCCGCGCTCGGCCGACGCTTCCCCGGTCCCCTCCCTCGCCATGGCCCCCGCCGAGGTCCTCAGCGGCAAGATAGTCTCCGCGTAGGTACCGCGGCGCCGGCGGGCCCGAGAGCCGCTGCCCCGCGGCGCCCGCGGGATGGGGAGAGGGTGTCCCCGGGGACTGCGGTGCCCGGGGGGAAACGGGCAGCCCCGAGAGGCCGGCGGAACCCGCGCCGGCCTGGGGAGGCCGCGAGCCCCGGGTGAGGGGCTCCAGGAGTTGGTTCTGCGCTGGAAGTGACCAGGGAGCCTGGAGGGCAATAGTTTGCTTGAGGAAGTTTTTAAAATGCAGATATTGGGGGGGGTTGTCTGAGTAAAGAAACGTTATTTCTTTAGCTTCGCGGTTTTTATTTGTTGGACAAGTCCTGAGTGTAGGTCAGCTGGTGCTGTGTATAATATTTTCTTTCTTTTTTTTTTTTTTTTCCCAGTGCTGCTAAATGTGGGTTTGCTTTTATGTGTTGCTCACTGCAGCACATCAACCTCCAACTGACAGCACTGCTGAAAACTAGGCCTAGAAGGATCTGACTATTCATGAGAAAAGGCTCTTCACGTACTTTTTTACCAAGTAATTTTTGAGTCATAATTTGGATAATTCAATGTCGGTCGTGTAGGTAGGTCCATCAGACCCCCGCGTTCCTGGGGAGTCTGGAGGCCGGGGAGCGCAGCGTGGCTGGGGCTGGTCGTGTACAGTGACTTACTTGTTGCTGCACATTTCCCATCTCCTGCATGGAAACTGCCCCTGAAGTGTGGCAGGCCCCTGCAAGCTGCACGTTACTGCAATTTTGGACTGAGCAGAAGTCAAGAAAGGTATTGGTTTGGGTAGACTGAGTATATTTTGTAGATATCTCAAGTATTCATCATAAAGCTTTTGGCTTCCTTGGCAGTATGATTTTTTTTTTTTTTTTTTTAACACCTGTAGATACATTGGCGAGCTATTTCACTTCTGATGCTTATTTTCTGAATTACTTTAGCATCTTCAGAGTTCAGGATATTTTTGACTTGTACTTTTTATAGATACAGGGGAAAGGAATATTTTTTTCAGTGAAATTTTGAAGTGGTTAGCTCAAACATATCTTGGAGGCATCCAGTCTTGACCTGAAGACCATACAAAGTGGAAAAATAATTGCAACGGTACAGCCGTCCTCCCTCACTTTCTTTATTTCTGTTATGTTTATGTCCTGTATAGCAAAACCATAGTGTGCTTCACAAAACTGGGTGGTTAGCGTATCTCTTTCTTCCAGATCTTCCAGAGAATAGTGAGACAGAGATTCCTCCTGCCCAGAGTACGCTTATGGGCCAAGAGTTTGTCAGTAAAAAATCGATAGTGTGTTTTTTCTAGGAATTTTTAACTGAACTGTCTGTTTTATGAAGACGTTATTCTTGATCTCATAGTCAGATGTACACTTTCTTCAGTAACTTACTTTGTAGAGTATTTTTTTGCCTGTTGCTTTATCCTTTAGCTAATAAAAGAGGCTGTTTACAAGTCAGTCAAATATTAACAGATGAGGTGAATCTATCAGTTGTGTTCCAGCTGCAAATTTTTTTGTTTCTCTATATGTTTTAAATAAAAACTCATAAATACTTTGAACTTTCTCCTCCAAAGAGATATAAAATAAGTTCCTAGTTCAGAGTGATGTCAGTTATGGACAGCAGGGGGAAATCGGGTAGATAGTGACATACTTATTTTGATGAAACATATTTAAAGAGAGGAGAAAACTGTGTATGTCTCTGAATATGATAGAGGAAAGCAGAGTGTGCTTTCTTACTCCCCAACAAATAAGCAAAAAAAAAAAAAAAGAGATAAGGCTAGTTCCTACTCAGAAAGTCTGAAAAGGCACAGAAAGGTACAAAGGAAAATAGTAATATTCTGTAGGGTTTTTGTTTGTCTGCTTTGCAATGCATGCAACTGGCATATGTAGTGTGTATACAACTACGTGAGGACAGTATACAGGGCAGCAAACGCTGTTGTGTGGGGGGGATTTTGATGTTAAAGTTGATTCTTCTTTTGCTAAGGCTGTTAGATACTAATACCTGAACAGGTGGTGAAACTGGAATAGATTTGCCAGGAGAGGTTGTGGAGTCTCCTTCTGTGGCATTCTTCAAACCCCGCTTGAACGCAATCCCATGCTACGTGCTGTAGGTGACCATGCGAGTGCAAGGGGGTTGGAACTAGATGATCTCTAAAGGTCTCTTCCAATCTTTATGATTCTGTGATTCTATGAAAGATACCGAGAACTGCCTAGCTAGCTCTGAGTAGCTTTTTAGTAATTCAGATCTAGATTTTGCTGCAGGTACAGTTTTTCTCATGGGCAAATGAGTTGCAAAAATGAGTTATTGCATAACAGTACAGTAAATAGTGGTTTAATCTGAATCAGAAGGACAGTGCTTTCAGTATATGGAATATGGAAGGTTAGCGGAGATCAACAAACAGCTCAGCCTTTTTTTTTCAGTTGTTTCCTTGCAATAAAACTTCGCTGGTTTTGTATGTGAAGTGGATGCTCAGAGGAAGAGTAGCTCTTTCCTGCAGCTTACCTCTGCTGCAGCAAGCAGTCATTTCCCCCAGAGTAACCCAGGTTTAGTAAACACCACATCTACTCTGAAAGCCCTGGGCTTGGCTTAAATTGGTGAATACAACAAGGAATGGAGCAGCAATGCTGGTGTTAGTGGCTGATCTTTTGTGTTGGCAGAGATCTGTGAACACCCCACCCAGCCCTTAGAGATAAGTCAGTTAGTGCTTTGAGATTAAAGTACTGGATGCTGTGATGATCAGGCTGAATCTATAATTGGAGGTAACAGGGCAGTAGAGACAACCTTTTAGCTTTTTGTGGAAAAAAGGCTAAAAGAGTTTAGCTTTGGAAATTCAAGCCTAGTGTGAACTGAAAAATCTCACATGTTTGTGAGATCTGGTTTGTCAGATCCTACTTAGGTTTCAGGCCTGCACCAAAGCAAATACATTGCATTTAATAAGGCAATGTGAGCTGTATGGTCCAGCACATTCCCATGCCATTGAGGAGCTCCAAATATGAGCAAGAACTTGTTGTGTCAGGTGCTATATAAACACAAAATAAAGAAGAACTTTACTTTAAAGAGATCACAGAGTTAAAAATAATTAAAAAATAAAAAAACCCTCTTGTGCAGCTGGGCCCCACTGTTGTGATCACTGCACATCAGCACCAAGCTACCTGGAAGGGAAGGATCCGTAGGGAAAAAGCATATGTAAGGGACTGCCTATGGAAGGAAGAAAATCTTACTACCAATCTTTGACAACAAAGACCATTTAAGGTCTGAAGTAGTTTGCTGTCTTGCAAACATGGCTCGAGTCCTTATCTATTTATATTACCCTTGTGATTAAATTGTTGGGTGCTAAAGTAGCCTTTTTGGGATGCAGTCCTGGTTGGTGTGGCTGTTGCAGCATTGGTGTCCACCATCAACTGATGGTCTTGTAGTTTTTTGGGCCAAACCACTTTTTAAAGCAGAGTCTTGAACACTTACACAGAATTTTAAAGTCCCATAGTTCTTTTGGCGCATTTGAGAGGTTCTTTATATGCTACCTGTCTCTCCCGCTGTTACCATTCCCTCAGGTCAGCTGTTTTGTAGTCTTTGCTGATCAAAGAGATGTAAAGACCTCTATTTATAAAATAAATGCATCTGTTTTCCCTAGTCTGAGTTGTGGCTGACACAACCAAAAGAGTGCTTAAAACCCTGGGGCCTGGAGAGGCTACAGAAAGAATATACTTCTCCTGAGAGCTAGTGACTGTGTTAGGACCGTGTAGGTTGTGGTACCTGAGGCATGAGCAGGCTTGCCAGACAATTCCAGCCCTGTCATCTGAACAGTATCTTCCCTCAAATGGAAGATAAATTCAAATGTATTGAATACCAGCAGCAATCAGGTAGCCTTTCTGAAGGCATTTCCATTCCAGCACCACCCAGTCCTGCATGCTGCAAGCTGGGAAACGCCCTTAGGAGCTCAAGAGATGCCCACAACAGATGCCACTGAGTGTATAGCAGGCTGTGGCCTGGAGCCTTATGAGGAATTTTCTGGGCTCTCAAGCTGATTGTTTAGACCATGGAAGGCTGCAGACTGCAGAGGCCTGGTAGACTGCACAGATCAAGGTGGGAGGCTGCCAAAGAAATACCTGAACTACTTTGAAACCTTGCTGGAAGGTTGCGATGCAGCAGAGGAGGGCAAACCCTCCTCTGTGAAGGCAGACGTCTCCTGGAGCATCACTGCCTCCAACAGAAATATTTGCAACTCATCTGTTTGACAGTGTTCACACAGACCCTGGACCTTATTATCTGTGGGCAAGTCAGAAACAGAGCCAGGTTTGGTCTGCACTTTGGGCTGCACATGCTCCCACCCCAGGCAACCACTGACATAGCTGCATGTGCAGATCCCGCAGGAGAGGCAGCAGGATCCGCCTGCAGAACTCCAGGGATGGGAGCTGTCGTCTTCCCTCTGTCTGCAGCAGACGTGGAGGACCCTGCCTTGTCCAGTGCTAGGAAATTTGCTTGATGAAGTGAAGTTCAGCTTGCTGCAATTCAAGGAGAAAGAGGCCTTCTTTAGTTTCAGAGCTGGCTTTTTACTTGTATGCTCAGGATTGTGTGCTGTCGTTAACCTGCATGGACCCTGAACCCTTGTTTGCAGTGTGAGCTTGTTTGTGGAACAGCCTGCACGAGGGGGCTTAGTGTCAGCAGGGAGGCTTTGGGAGGAACCACTGTGAGCAAAGAATTGCACATTTTGTGTTTGAAAAATACGTTTTTCACATTGATAATTATCAGTGTGAATACTTAATCTTTATGAAGACTTATAAGGCACAGTCTAACCTTGTAAACTGTGTTAGTAAATAGATGCTAACTTGCAAAGATTATTTGGTAATATATTCATAATTCCTCAAAGTTAAAATGAAGAATTTTTTTCACTGATTTTTTTTCAAACCTCTTGTCTGAGCCTTTTCTTGTAGCCGATGGTGGTCATTGATTAACACTAGGTGGCCATCTAACAAGTGATTTCTCTCTTTAAATCTCTGAAACCAAATCATCACTGACAGCACCATTTTTTCATATGTTTGTTACCTTTTGTAGCTGAAGGGGAAATGAGCTGGTGCCTAATTACACAAAAGGACAGCAATGTAATATAAACAGCCATGGCTGCTGAGGATAAAAGCATGTCATAGCCCTGCCTCATAGAGGAGAGAGGGGAAACTAGACCCTCAAGTGGGAGTATTTCTCCTCCACAGTAAGTGGAAAAAAACAAAGTAATAGAAAATAAGTCTGATTGTCAAGTCTTGCAGAAGTGTTGGCTAAGGGAGGCCTAGGAACTATTTCTGAAATAAGATAAAGAACAAACTCTTTAACCAAAACCTCTTGTTAGGAGAAGAGATTTGAGCATCTAGGTCAGAAGCAGGTGCTTATATGTGCCCTGAACCAGCAGCTTGGATGCAGCTGGGCTCTGACCATGTGCTGTGGGATGCTTTGGGAGGAATGTGGGATTTGGGTCACAGGAGGCTGGGTAGTTCCCCTGAGAGGCAAGCGGGAACAGCCCCTAGGTGCCTCTGGCTGGGCCAGCTGCCACCATCCCCTGGGAACAGTGACGGTCCCCCGGGAACCGTGTGTCTGGAACGCAAAGAGCACCCTCGTGTTCCCACTTCTCTCTCGTCTTGCATCTGGCATTTCTGATTTGCAGCTTATGGTTGCAGGATAGAGTTGGCTTGCTTGGCTCCTTATCATCCTGCTTTTCTCCTTCATGACAGGAATTGCAGTATTAACCTGAGCTGTGTACAGGGTTTAGCTCAGTTTCATTACTGCTTCACTTCTCTCCCCCATTCATGTGTTCACGTGGAAAAATCTTGGCTGTGTTTGAGGGCAGTCGGAAGGGGATGTTCTGCATTTGAGCTGGCAAATGCAGAGCAGAGAGGAGGCAACAGGCTGACTGTAGGACTGCAACACATCCCAGCAAGCTTGAACCAAGCAGACAAATAGAAGCGAATGATGTTAGCCAAATGTAGCAATTTTGCCATTGTAGATGCAGGACAATAATATAGCACTATTGTGACCCATGCCTCTGGCAGATAGGTGGACTTGATTGGGTATATACAGAAAGGTGATTCACTTCTGAGTACTGAGTTTCAGGTCCCAACAATTTCCATGTTGTGTTTTGTACATTATTTTTTCCTGGTATCATGTGTAAATACTAAGAGCGAAGCACAAAGTGAACTATAAAAAAAGTAGTTTGCCTGACACTTCCAAAATGTCTTAGTTGTGGGCATTCATCTTATTTGGAGATCTCTGAGACTTGTATATTCAATGTATAAACATGCATTTGTCAATGTGCCCGTATGTGGACTTTTTGCCATTGTATGAGAATTCAGACCTTTGCCTAACTTCTACCTTGGTTTGTTTTTATTTTTTTTTTTCTTCCCGCTCTTCAGACAAGTGAGAGAGAGACTAAAGCAGCAAGTTGCTGAAATGAAGGAGAAATTCCCTGGCTTCAGACCAGGACTTGCAATTCTACAGGTATTGTGTTCTTTATTAAACATAGCTTATCTGTCATTTGGCAGCACTAAGTGGGCAGCTGATCAGCTTCACTAAAACTGCTTTGCAAAATGGCAATTTTATATGGACAAAAGTACTGAGTTCCATGTGGGATGTTAATCCAGCTCTGCAATGTCTTTTTGTCAGTTACGGGGGCCTAGAAACATTCTTTTATTCTTTATTTTTATTTTTATTTTCCTTTTCCTCCCCTCTGACATTTAGTATTCTCTGTTTGGACTGCTATGTTTGTGAAATGATGAAAATTCTTGCCTAGGAACAGGAAGCGGTGCTAGCAGAGTCTATTCCAAGTCTTCGCGTTTATGTAAGCTCCAAAGTCTGTCAGCTCTGAGACATGTTGATACCAGAAGTCTTAGAGTTGAGAGGTTTATTAAGGGATTTGATCTTCTGTTATATGAAAACATGTAGAAAAAAAACAAATAAAGAAAATAAAGAAAAGTCCTGGCCAAGAGGAGCAGGAGTGCAGAGATGGAATAAAATTCCATTGCTGAAGCTAATATCTGTCATATGTTTGATTAAATGCTAACATCTATGAAGAAATGTTTGCGGGGGGGGGGGAAACAAAAAGCAAAATTCTTGTCAGTGCAGGCTTTGAATAGGTGTTTTTGATGGAACTAAGTGCATTTTTTTTCCTTGCAGCTAAGAAAAAATAGAAGCTCTTTGGTCAGCTGTCTAGATCAGAAGGTCATGTAGCAGGATAAAAAAAACCTATATGGCCACAGAGAATTGATGGCTTGAAAGAGGCTGTTTGCAGAAGTTCTGCAAAGAAGCTTCTGTTTTGTATTTACTGCTTTGGACTCCTGAAGAACTCTTGGTGCCTGTCTGGCACTCTGGATTCCAAAATACTATAGTATATGAAGAAAACTCTCCCCGTCAGCCCCTTTGTGTAGGGAGGAAGAACCAGTGTGTGCTAGGTGATAAGTCATTCCTGCAGCTTGTAATTTTTGTGAGAACTAGGAATTGCTCCCAAGCATGAGGGAACTGGTTTCCCTTACCTGTGCTTACCAGGTTTTTCCCATTTGCCCATCATTTTCTTGTGGTTACAAAGAGTATTATCTTTAGCAAAATATATCAGATGATTCAAGCAGTCTTTTGAAATGTGGTATTGTAATTGCCCATTACTGCCAAAACCCACAGGCTTCAGTTCTACTTACTGCTTTCTTTTGAAGCATTTTGTGTGTCTGTGCATCACTTTGTTCTTGTTTTGTTTTTCTTAACTATCTTAATTTCTAGGTATCAAAGAGGCCTAGCTTTTCTGAAAACCTTAATCAGATAATTGGATATGTAAGCACCTGCTGATCGTGTTAATTAAGCGGTCATTTAAACTCCTCAGAAGAGATGACAAATAGGGTGTTTTTCTGCTCTGAAGAGCTCTGTTTTGAAGGTTTTTGAACAGCTGTAAATGCTATTTATTTAGGAAACCAGACAGCCTTTCTTTAGATGCCTTTTACTTGAAAGGACCCTTTCCTGCTAGCGTGTCTGTAGTCTATATCTGTAACCTGTATCTGTAGCCTGTATCAGTGTGTCTTACAGTTACTCAGGAATACCTCTGTCTCCTTGGGGTAGTTCAGGCAAGGAAGCCAAAGGAACTCATCTCAGCCCTTGACTGGGTCTCGACTCTGTGGTGCAACTCAATTGTCTTTTTCAACCTTAGGTTGGAAATCGGGATGATTCGAACCTCTACATTAACATGAAGCTGAAAGCTGCTGCTGAGGTAATATCCAAACTCTTTAACCTTCTTATTGACTGGTCAAAAGCAAAAACAGAAAAAAATCGTGGGAGTCAAATGGCTTTGTTTAAGTTCTGCCTGTGTTGACAAAACTGGTACTGGCCTGAGTTCTTTATTATAGGGAATCATAGAATGCTTAAGGTTGAAAGGGACCTCTAGAGGTCATCTACTGCAGTCCCCTGCACACGCAGAGTCACCTAAAGCATTTGGCACAGGACTACGTCCAAGGGAGTTTTAACGATCTGCAGAGAAGGAGATGCCACAACCTCTCTTGGCAACCTCTTCCAGTGCTCTGTCACCCTCACTGTCAAGAAATTTTTCCTTAAGTTCCTGTGGAACTTTTGGTGTTTCCGTTTGTGGCCATTTCCTCTTGCCCTATCAGTGGCCACCACTGAAAAGAGGCCAGCCCCATCCTCCTTACTGTGTCCTTTGAGGTCCTTGTATACGCTGATGGGGTCGACTCTCAGCCTTCTCTTCCCCAGGCTGAACAGGCCCAGCTCTCTCAGCCTCTCCTCATAGGGCAGATGTTCCAGGCCCCTGATTATCCTTGTGGCCCTGTGCTGGACTCTCTCCAGCAGCTCCACATCCCTCTTCTACTGGAGGCCCAGAACTGGACACAGTGCTCCAGATGTGGTGTCACCAGGGCTGAGTAGAGGGGCAGGATCGCCTGCCTCAACCTGCTGGAGACACTCATTCTAATGCACGCCGGGATCCCATTGGCCTTCTCGGCCACAAGGGGCACACTGCTGCATCGTGGTCAACTTGTCCACCATGACACCCAGGTCCCTCTCTGCGGAGCTGCTCTTCAGAAGGTCCAGAAGGAAAATCTCTAGATGTGTATCCTGAGACTGGGCCATGTCTTCTGTTCCAGTAAACAACAATGTGGTTGCTGCAATGTTTGGTATAATCAACTCTTAAATTCCACGCGCCTGAAGTGCTGCTGTTTTGTCGACCCTGACACATGGCCATGCACTTATCTTCCCTCTACGCCTCGTTGTGCACTTGCAGTTGCCCTGCATCAACAACTGAATGCTACCCTGCCCCTTACAGTAGAACTGGAAATGTGGACGAGTTCTTGTTTCCCTAGAGGACAACTGGTATATCCATTTGTGGCCTTTGAGACCAATATCCTGTCCAGCCAATAGGATGATCTTCATACTGGAAGCTCAGTTGGAGAGTAGAGATATAGACCAGTCTATCCAGGCAAAGCACTGATCTTTCATCTTTTTTTCCCCTGATGATATTTCCAAGGAATAGAGCTATAGGAAATGGAGATACAACTGGGGGAAGTATTAGAGAATGTACCTTAGAGTGGGTTGAGTGAGAGAATGTCTAGATCAATCTTTCCTGCCAGTTCAGAAATCGAGTAACTTGTGAATGTTCTCATTTGCAGATTGGGATCAGTGCCAATCACATAAAACTGCCAAACACAGCAACAGAAGCTGAGGTAAGTGACATAGTAATGAAGAATAATTTTTGGTTTTGAGCTAAAAAGATGAACTTTCTTTGCCCTCTGATTTTGTATAAAGATTTCTTTTCCTAAAACACTAACTTAGAACAAAAAACTACAACCATATAACTATAACTTCTTAAAAAAAAAAAAAAAAAAAGTGTGTGTGGGGGGGCAGTAATTTATACTCATGTGTAGAGGACACAAAATACCCTGAATATGTGTGTTAATTGAGAGGACTGCATTTTATTTTTTTTCTTTCCTTGCCTCAGTCTTGTTTTAGTTTATTGGTTGTTGGTCATCAGATTGTTGGTGTTTCCTTGTTATAGGTCCTCAAATGCATTGCCTCATTGAATGGAGATCCTGCTGTTCATGGCTTTATAGTGCAGCTGCCCCTTGACTCTGATAAACCCATTAACACAGAGAAAATAACGAATGCTGTTGCACCTGAGAAGGATGTAGATGGGTAAGCTGACTTCACCACCAGAGAGCAAAGAGCATGCCAGCTACTTTAGAATGACTTTTCTTTCTTTTGAATTACCTTTGAGTTCTCTTTTTGTGTGTGTGTATTTTTTTAATTAGCATAAACATTGGTATTCTGAAAGCTATGACATCATGAGCCTGGGAATCTTAATTGTCCTTTTTTTTTTTTTTTTTTTTCCTCCTTTTAAAATACAGCTTAAGTAGCATCAATGCTGGGAAGCTCTCCAGAGGGGACCTTGGAGATTGCTTTATTCCCTGTACACCAAAAGGATGCATGGAACTAATCAGGCAGACAGGTAAGAATGTTGTCGTTATTTGTGAGTATGCTAGTCTTCAGTGAGAAGTTGTGCATGCTGCAGGATACATTGATGCCTTTGTGGCATGGTAGCTTTTGCTGAGATGTCCCATTTTACCTTTGTCATGCCAAACAGGAAAAAAAAAGCTATTTTTAAAGCTGCCTTTCCTTCCTTCCTTTCTCCCAACTCTTAAGCTCCTGATCACACACAGTCCAGCACAAAAAATAGCATCATGAGGTACAGAGCCAGATTTCAACTGACCAAAAGTTCCAGACCCATTTGAATTTGTTTGTACTGGGATGCCTGCTGGCTTATTTTTACTTACACTAATGTCCTTCTGTGGCACAGGGGTCCAGGTTGCAGGGAAGAGAGCTGTAGTAGTTGGCCGCAGCAAGATCGTTGGTGCTCCCATGCATGACCTGCTGCTCTGGAATCATGCGACAGTGACCACTTGTCATTCAAAGACCTCGACGTTGGCTGAGGAGGTAATGATAGGATGGACGTGTTAAGTGACAGTTTTAGCTACTGCAAAGCTTGTTGCTACTCTGCATTGTCTAAGCAGCTGGAGCTGGACTGGTTTTCAAATGAAGCAGTTCTCCAGGCCTCCAGGTTTATTGCATGGTTGTATGACTGTTTTTACTGTAAAACCGTTAATGCTGGGTTGAAATGAGACTTGTGCTGTGTGCTGACTCAGACTTCAATTAGTTAAGCACTGAAGGTGGGATGTGTGAGTGCAGCACCAGCACTAAAACCAGAAATGGTCTGTACTATAGGAACTCCTACATCCTTGCAAAAGAAAAAGCTTGCTTCGGAGCTGTATTTAAATTTTTACTTGTCCTTGATTTTTATGGCTGTTTGGTATAGGTGGCTTTGTCTTATTGGCAGGGAGGGTTACTTAGAAGGTGGTAACTATAATATATAATTACTTCTATTTTCTGTGGGCAGCTGCTGAGTGTTTAATCATTCCTTGCTAATCTCCAGTAGTGGTCTATAAAATATTACATTCCTTCCCTCCCTGCAAAAAATAAAAGACATAATAAAGTCCTTTTGTTTTAGTGACTGGGAAATGCTGGACCAAATGGTCTTTTCTCCAAATTTCCTTCAGATCTATTTTCTATGCCTGGAAGTTTGTACCATTTTCTTTAGCAGTGAGAATGCCAGAAATAGCATGTGTTCCTGTGCTGCCACCTACTTGGATTTTGTTGAGCAATCTAAACTGCCAGGCTCTGTAGGCAAGTACTTAAAACTGGAGAGGGGGTAGGTGTATTTGAATATAACTCATAAAGCAGATCAGAAAGGCTGCAAAGCTTCATGCAGTAGACTTGCTGTTCCATCAGGCTTTCATTAAGTTGATTAACAGTTGAAGTACTAATTCCTAACAAAATCCTAGGAGTAACACATCTCCCTTTAAATAGATTAAAGGAGGAAAAAATGTGGTAGCAACTTCCTAAACAAACATAAATGAAGCAGTGCAAGAAGTGATAATGATCTTTATCTGAGTTTCTAATAGCGGCTTCATAGCCAGATCTGCCAAACTTACTGAGGACTGTCTAAACAGATATTGCTGCTGAATTACAGTCTCCTTTCTCTGGAGCTGCATGTTTCACAATCCTGGACATAAAAAACACAAGCCAGCACAGCTGTAAGTGTAGCAGCTTGGCTGCTGTCTGAGTGCTGGGTGTATTTCTGGTGTTGAAAACATGTAGGGAGAATGGAAAAGGAAGATTAGAATATGCAGAGCACTCCCAGTTTTATCTAGAAGTAGAAGTGGAGAGCTTAGAGAATATTCTGAAGTGTTAACTAGCAACAGTTGAGGCTAGGATGCAATTTCTGGCTGTGGGACCTTGTCCTTGCCAAGAAACTGCTAAGCTACTTTTAATTACTGACAATGTCCCTTCACTCCCCCAGTGACAATTAGAAAGCCCACAGTTTCACTGCAATTTAAGCTGGTTCGAGCTGCTGCTGGAGCAGTACTGCTTTTTTCCATTGACAGCTGCTTATTTGGCTTTTCCTATAGGTTGCTAAAGCTGATATCCTTGTGGTTGCAGCTGGTAAAGCTGAAATGGTGAAAGGTGAATGGATCAAACCTGGTGCAGTTGTAATTGACTGTGGAATCAACCATGTGCCAGGTGCGTGGGTAATGTATGAAGAGTGGGTATTTGTTTATTTGTATATAAATGCAGTTGCTAAGTAAGCACATGGATACTGTTTCCTTGGTGTTTCTTCAACATTAGACTTTTTTTTTTTCTTTTAAGTCTTTGTTTTAGGTAATAATGGCAACCCCTGAAGATGCCATAATAAGAAATAATAGTAATAATATTTTTTTTAAAAAAAGGGTACCTGAATTACTGTTCTGAAGCAGATTGCAGCAGTTTTGTTTCTGCCTTCAGTGTGGCTGGTGATCAGGGCAAAGAGGAGGCCTATGAAATATTACAATGAAACATCCATAAATAATTTAGCACAACTACACAGTGAAGTCCTGCTGCTGTTGTCACTTGTAAGCAGGGAGTTTGGCTGTCATTAGTTTGCACAGTTAGATCCGATTATGCTGTTCTGTCTGAAACTCATAAATGCAGTCGCCTAAAGTAGCTGTGGATTTGGAGAACCAGTTTTAACTTCTTATGCCTGAATGGCTGTTCTCTTGAGATAAAGCAGCTTCTGCAAGAATATTGGTGGCAGTGACTCTGGCTTAGAACAGTGTTTGAACATAATGGATTTTGGGGTAGGATTTCACTTAGCTACTTTTTCCTTGTGGAGGAGGAGGAGACGTTCTGTCAATTTCTGTTTTCACCTCATTTTAAATCCAAATTACAGATACTGAATGATATGGAAAATTAGTCACCATCCAACTATATGCTACGCCCACAAGGCTTTTAAAAGGTAGTTTTCATAATTAATCAGTCATTTTGTTGCCATTATTTAATGGAATATAACGGATTTTCTCTTGTACTGTGCAGCAATCTTGCTCTTCAAAGATGACATTTAAGTTGCATTTAAAAACATTAGTCCTCTGCTTAATTAAAATTAAAAAAAGAAGTCATCTGCTGTTGCTGTTTGTTACTTGATGTATTTGTACCATCGTACCCAAACTTAGGCAACTTGCCAAAAACCACAGGGCTACCTCTGATTTGCACAAAGCAGAGTGGAATGGAGCCTCCCTCACTAACATGTTGCAAATAAAACTATTATTGACTTTCTGCTATACGATGGTGTGGCCACCATTTCAGGCCTGATGTGACCTGCAGCTCTGAAGACATGTCCCTGTTTTCTTGCAATTCTGCTGTCTCAGGCAGCGCTCCAGGATTTCAGCTGCTTTTGTTGCTAGTCCAAGCAATGCTACATGGGACCATGACTGAAACTCAGATTTGGTCAGATTTTTAAAATGTTGGATGCCACTGACTTTTCTGTCATTTTCTGAAGCTGCTGAGTTTGTCTAATCCCTTCTTTCCTTCTGATAGACTGCAAAGAGTTTGCAGTGGTATCTTTTGAAAAATCAGAATTTGGGGAATTTAAAATGACCCAAGTTTGCCAGTTTTTCCAGCTGCATGACTGTGTAAAAAATAATATTACCACTTGCTGTGTCTGGACTTTGAATCCTGGGGGAGAAATAGCACCTTTGCCTTAGAGTTTGCCAGGGCTGGGGCTGTGGAGATGTCATTTGCAGCAGGTGGACAAAGAGGTTTCTGGGTGTGCCTGTCTTTGCAACAGGAGACCCGATGGAGGTGATGGCGCTGGTGATCTGATTTGTCATGTCCATACAAAATAGCCTCATGCAGACTTGCAAAGTTGCAGACAGAAAAGTTATAGCTGTCTATATACATATATATATATATATATATATATATAGCTGTCTGTTATAACCCCCCCAGTGCTGCTGCTGTTCTTTTGAATGGAGTTTGAGCTTTGTGTATGTTTTTATCACAGCTGAATGGAACTTTTTGCCCCTTCCCTGGATAGAGAGAGGGAAAGACCTTTTGAAACATTAAACGTAGAGCGGGCAATTGTGTCATGGTCCCTTTCCAAATGGGATTGTATTTGTTTTTCTCTCTCCCTACTACTGCTATTGTAAGGCTAGGGCTAGTCCAGCAGATGTCCTGGATGCTGTATTCCAGGCCTGTAGGGATAGCTGTGCTGTAGGAAATGAATGCAGCCAGAGGCTGTTCTCAGAAGTGACAGTCTCCAAAGTACTCATCTGTGAGTTCTGATAAAGAAAGCAATAAAATTGAGAAGCATCTGATGCTATTGGACTGTGTAGCCCTAGCCAGCAAGGAACCTTGACCACTGGGGTGTGAGAGCAGCAGAAGAGGATCAGCCTCTGTGGATCTGTTGTGTGATGGAAATGGCGGGTGAACTAGCAAGACACTGTGACCAGATACTCTGCTTGGATCTCTGTGTAATGGGAATCAAGTTGGCGTTGTTAACCTGTAAGATCAGATTGTGTTGACTTCCTCATGAAATACCATTCCTGTTGATGTCCAGGAAAAAAAACCTGCAGCTTCTTTTCTCCACTTGCAAGCAGGTGACTCTGTGTTTTGCAGATGAGGGTCATATATAATCTTAAACCCTTGAAATCACATGTCCTCCAGATATGTTACAGCTACGTGTACATAGGAGGAAAATAATTGAAGCAAGTTTAGTTGCAAGCCATTTCCAAACCTTGCCTTGCCAAACTGGGATGAGTCACTAGACTTAAGTGTAGCTTCTGGATCTGTAGAACCATCTCCTATGCAGCCATCTCTGGAGGTAGGAGATAATGGTATCTCTGTGTCCTATGTGTGCAGACAGGTTCTCTGTTTCTTTGATCTCTAAGCCCCTGGATGCTCCAGCCTGTACATTCTAGCTGACTAGAGAACCTTCTGCTGGAAGGAAATGCCCAGATACTGGGGACAGTTGTAGTGTTGCCAGTGCTGAGTAACTAGTTTGTTTTTAAAAGAACAAGAGGATGTGTATTAAGGAAGTGAAATTATGGAGATAAGAAAGGCAGAAACGTGATGTGAGGCTTTCTTCAAAAAAAAAAAAAAAAAATTGCTGCAAGTTTCTCTCAGCAGTGCTTGACATGTGGAAACAGAGGCATTTTTTTTTTTTTTTTTTTTTTTTTTTTTTTTAAATTATTAATTTGATTTTTGCTTATCGCTGTGTTTTTTGGAGTGTCCAATGCAGTATTTGTTCATTCTCGAGGCTGGAGTCTTTCTGGCTGCGGCAATTGGTAAACTTGCCTGATGTCCTTGGAAGAAAACATAATTATATTATGGATCCTTTTGCATCCTTAGTTAAAGTGTTCCCTGGGTTGGGGGGGCAGATTGCTTTGCCATTCAGGCAACAAAACTGACAGTTGCTGTAGAAACACTGCTTAACAGCTGTGACGTTCAAGCTTTGAACTTTAGAAGATAAAAAACCTGCATTGCTTAAAACACAAGTGCAGCAGAACATCCAGACTGCTGCTTGTCAGTAACAATGCATGTAAAAATTGGTGCTGGGGGAGCTGCTTTGCTTGCTCCTCAGTTTTTCTGTAGTCAGCTGTTCTAGGACTTTGGTTTCTCCTCCCTCTCAGCAAATGTATGTTAAGATTATTGATTATATTGCATTCAAATATGCGCATACGGTATGCAGTATAATATTGCAGTGCAGCAACACTAAAATCTATCTTCAGTCTTTTCTCACACCACTTAAAAAGTTCCCTGGAGTCATCATAACTGAAATAAGAATCCTCCACTCTACAAGAGGAACTTAGATTGGCTTTTTTATGTCGTGTCTCAAATTGGTGAGTTTGTTAGATGACAGTATCTTTTGACCAATTAATTTTTCTCTTTAGCTCCTTATGGCTGAGCTTTCCTGATCACCAGTGAGTAGGTCACCACTGGGGGGAAAAAAGTGCTGTATCTGCTTCTGGCTTGTTTATGTAGCTTAGCAGGGGATGGCAGGTTTTCTTGTCAGAGAGAAAAGAGTTTACTCTGCTGGAGCGCTTTCAAGCTGCATTTGAGATCTGTTTTGACAAGGGGCTCTGATCTCTGGATGCTGCAGTGTTTTCTGGTGCATCATCGGGAAGGTAGCAAGTGACTGAAAAGCACAGCACAATCTGTCTTCCTTTTCTGTAAAGGCATGCGACAATAAGGCCTCGATTTCCTTAAGAATGGAAGAAGAAATGTAAATCTGAGTGGCTTGGGACAAGCAAACTGTGTTTGCTCTCTCGCATCTCCTAAGCCTTTGGTTCATGTTGCGTTCAAGCTGGAAGCTGTACCGTCTCTTCAGAGCAGTACAGCAGGAGCTGAGAGGATGGTTCAGCTGACATCTCTATTATTTGTCCCATTTGCTTTTTACACATCAACAGATCCAACACTCGGGCTGTGGTTTTGGTCCTGCTGCTGCCAGAAGCTGCATTTATTTTGGCATTAGCCTAAAGAAGAGAAGGCTGAGGGAGGATCTTATTAATGTGTGTAAATACCTTAATGGAGGCTGCCAAGAGAATGGGGCCAGGCTCTGTTCAGTGGTGGTCAGTGATAAGACAGGAGGCAATAGCCACAAACTGAAGACCAGGAAGTTCTGCCTGAAATTGACAGTATACTTTACTGTGAGGGTGACAGAGCCCTGGAATGAACTACTCGGAGAGGTTGTAGAGTCTCCTTCTCTGGAGATCTTAAAAACTTGCCTGGATGCGCTACTGTGTAGCGTGCTCTGAGTGACCCTGTTTGTGCAGGGAGATTGGACTAGATGATCTCCAGAGACCCCTTCCAGCCATATTTACTGAATGATCATCTTCAACCTCCCCATACTGAGAAAGTACCTGCATCCTTTGTAAACTTCTGGAGACTCAGCCTCTGGTGTGGTTATTCCAACAGAGGCGAAGGCTTATGATCACTCAGTGCTACCTTCCCTGTTGTTTTGATGAAAGGTGACCTGTAGCTTTTATTTTTTTGCTTAAATCCCCAGACAGCACAAAGGCCAGTGGGAAGAGAGTTGTAGGAGATGTGGCCTACAGTACAGCAAAGGAAAAAGCTTCTTACATCACCCCTGTCCCTGGTGGTGTTGGGCCTATGACTGTGGCCATGTTAATGCAGGTATGTGAAAAGCTGTCTACAAGGTCGTGGGGCAAGGAGGAGACGTAACGATATAAGTCAGCTCCCTCCTGTTCTCTGCTAGCACAGAATGCAATAATAATAATCATAAAAAAGTACAGTAGAAGTTTTGTTGGTTTTTTTTTGTGTTTGTTTGTTTTTGTTTTATAATTACAAGTGAAAAATCAGTCTGGATTTTTAGTAGTGGTTTTAACCAAAGCATCTTGTGTTAATCCCAGACTGAGCCACAGGGGAGGGGAAATCCATTCTGAGCTTCTGTGTCATGGTTTGTACAACAGTGATTGATTGCCATAGTGTATTCTCCTGTTCGATTTAGAGCACAGTGGAGAGTGCACAACGTTTTCTTGAGAAATTCCAGCCTGGAAAATGGAACATCCGGTATAACGAGCTTACCCTAAAGATGCCTGTTCCCAGGTAATGCTTTGAGTTAACTTAGCCTGTTGACATAGGAGCTGTGGATGTAAAGCCTCCAAGGAACAATTCAAAATATGCAAAGGCAGCATGAAAGATGTTTATGGAAATGTGTTCTTTTTTTATTTCTAAAAAAAATGACTTTGAACATACATCTATTCTAGTAGATCCCACCAGTGTCGGCGGGATCAATTCATTTAGCTAGGAGAGGCTGAGCTTCCTCAGGTGGGAAAAAAGTCACAGGTGGGTCTTTGTGGGTTGTGCCTGCCAGAAGCAGGTAATTTGTGACAAATCTGTGTTTTATCATTGACCTGCTCTCTTTCTTTAAGTGATATTGAAATATCGCGATCTTGCATACCCAAGCCCATTGATCAAGTTGCAAAAGAAGTTGGCCTGCTCCCAGATGAGGTGGAGCTCTATGGACAAACTAAAGCCAAGGTTCAACTGTCGGCTCTTCGGCGACTACAGGACCAGCCAGACGGCAAATATGTTGTTGTTACTGGGTAGGCGCTTCCCTCACTCGGGGAACATTGTGTATATGGTGTCATGGTGAAAAGAAATCCTGTCAACAGCACTTATCAATGTATTGCCCTTTGGTAAGGTAACTACCTTACCAAAGACACACTGGGTTTTAACAAATCACTCTGAAAATCTGGGCTGTTTGGGAAATAGAGTTCTCTCTTGTGGCAAATAGTAGGAATGTGATTTAGTGGTTCTCTCCTGGGCATGCATTTGTTTCGCTCTGCGGGTGAGATTGATTTGAAGGGCAAACTGGATCATATTCAAAGTCCTTCTGGTCCAACAATTACTAGGAAGTCGGTTTAGAGAAAAGCCACATAATAATCTGCCAGTCTTATTCCAGTTTCCAGTTAGTTGAAGGTCTGAACCAATACAGGTCTTGAGTTGGCATTAATTTCGCTCATTGGTGACTGTTATCCCTGTGAGTGTTTTGAGGCTTATCTACCTTGAGGCCTTCATTGTGTCTGTTTTGTTTTGTACTGCAGAATAACTCCCACCCCACTGGGAGAGGGGAAGAGCACCACTACCATAGGTCTTGTTCAAGCCTTAGGAGCTCACCTTCATCAGAACGTCTTTGCCTGTGTTCGGCAGCCTTCTCAGGGACCAACGTTTGGTATAAAAGGTATAAGTTCTTGTGCTACTCACAGTTGGGATGAATGGGAAAAGATAGCATTCAGAGATGGGTTTTTGTTTTTCTACTCTTCTGAATAATTCCCAGTTAGGATTGCAGTTTTCTAAGGAAGAAAAACATTGAGTATGTTCTTCAGTCTTGCCCCAAGCCATTGGGCTGGGACTTTAACAAAGCTATCTCTTAAGAAAATGCGTGTGATATCACTCTGGGCTAAGGACTGCTTTATTTTCACAATTTGACTATTGTCTCTCTATAGGTGGAGCTGCAGGTGGTGGCTATTCTCAGGTTATCCCTATGGAAGAGGTAATTTTTAAGTTGAAGCCTCATTGAATGCAATAGTCTACAGACTTTCAAGAGATACTGTAGTCAGGTAGTTTATGAAATCTTTGTTCATGGCCCAGTGCAGCTGTCCAAGAACAGGTGCTTGATTTCAGAAAAACCTTTTCAGAAACAAACATCATCTTTTGTTTCAGGAAGATATCTGCATGGTCAGAGAATGCTTCATAGAACTGAATATCAAGAATCTGTTCCCTGCCCTTTTCTACTGCTGAACTGCTGCATATTCTTGAGCAAAGTACATCCTGTGCTTCCTTTTCTCAGCACTGAAAGGAAGATGTTAATGTCTTACTACATTTTAGAAGCATACTGAATAGCTCTGTCAGCAGTGGTGGTCACTTTTACTGAGTTATTTCAGTCTACTTATGTTTTAGATTGCTAATATGTGATGAGAAACTGAAAATCAATAGTGCCAAAGCATCAGCTTGCAGGTGACTAGCGCTTATGCATATTTCTAACGTGACTTGACAGCAAGTAAAATGCTGTGCCTGGGGGCCGGGAGCTGAAGCATGTGTGCTGCCATGTGCTCTCCAGCTTCCCCCAGCTCTCATGTGGCTGCTTGTAGGCTCTCTTGTGCACTCACTGGTACAGGGCAACTCTAGGAGGAAAAGCAGGAATGATCAAAGAGCTGTTTGTTCTGATTGATGTGGCAAGTCCATAAAAGATAAAAACGTCAAGGCGTTGGCAGATTGATTTAGTCAGGTGGCAGAAGATCTGTGAATGGTAGATGTGACTGAGGAAAAATAATCTCCTGTGTTTGTAGCTGTTAACAAGACAAGGCAAAATACTTGGCTGCGTGCAGCAGTGGCAAACAGTCCTGCTCTTGGAAGCTGGCAGAAAGGGACCTTATTTAAGCATGACCTACATGATAGAAATGCAACTATTGTAAGCTCGGGGGAGTGTTTTAGTAAACGCCAGCCTTAAAAAAATGCACATGCATGGAGATAACTCGTTATCTGTGTCTCCACACAGCTTTCTTCCCAAGAAATACCTAGCTAGCAAGATGTTCTAAAGTGAGGACTGCAGATCCAAGGTGATAGTAATTGATTCTTGTTGCGTGGATAAGAATGGGCAGTAATTAGATTTGCTAATTAGAACTGATAATTAGCACGTGATAGTGCAACTCTGTTTTTAACTGTCTGCTTTTTAAAATCTCGGTAGCAAGGCTCTGACGAAGTGTGTGGTGTCGTAGTCTGTTGTCATGCGACCTTTTCTAATGTCTTTGTTCCAAAGGAAAGATGGTTTTAACCACACCTTTTTCCCCCTTGCCCCAATTCTTGCCTGTCAGGTGAGCTATATGTTCTGAGCCTCCTGTCAGTATAGCTATAGTGCAGCAAGATAACTCGTGGAGACAAACTCGCTGAAACTATCTTTAAATAGAACAAGAAACCTCCTAGCAGTGTCACTGTGTAGTATGTAGTCTGCAAGCTCTGCCTGAGATCTTGTGCAGGTGTTTGGGTGGGTAGCTCATGCAGAGCTCTAAGCAATCACAGCTCTACCCGCTGTCATTACCCAGGGCTGCTAGCTGGAATTCATCTCGGGCATCTTTGTGAGAGCAGTAGCCACTTCAGCTAATGTAGGTGTCAAACCTGTTGCGTAGTGTGAGTGGGTCAGAAGGAAGGTAAGGGAAGTGCTGTGCACATGGGTCACTCCATGGTCGTCTCAGGTATCAAGGAGCCTCTCAGAATTGTTGTCGTGCAAAAACCTTCTCATGTGAAGGCATCGTTCTGGAAGTTTGTAGTATGACATAAATGTGGGGGAGGCATTTCTCTGTTTTAGAGAAAATCTATCTTCCACATACTGTACTGAGCAATCTCTCCCCTTCTACTGTCACCCACTTTAACATTGCTATTAATATTTCCCTTTCCATCTGGCTACAATGAATTGAAAGTACTTAAAAATGCAGCAGGGTGAGGTAACTGATGTGTTTTGTATCCTCTAGTTTAACCTTCACCTCACTGGTGACATCCACGCTATCACTGCTGCAAACAACCTGGTTGCTGCTGCTGTTGATGCACGTATATTCCATGAGCTAACTCAGACTGACCAGGTATGATCCTTTCTTAGGATGTGGTTGAACCCAACCCACTTTGGTTAACATGTTTTGAGGGTGTCCGCCCCACTAACTGTGTCTTTCATTCTGTAAGGCTCTCTATAACCGCTTGGTGCCTTCTGTGAATGGCATTAGGAAGTTCTCAGACATTCAGATTCGAAGACTGCAGGTAAGTTCACTGGTCTCCTTCCCCCGCACCCCCACGCCGCAAAAAAAAAAGTTGAATGAGCAGCCTAGAGGCTGTAGCTCCTGAGTGGATTACAGCTCTTCTCATCCTCAGAAATCATCATGACCCCATGTGTGTCCCTGGCCTCTGCAAAAATAAGGATTAACAGCAGAATGATTTTGTCTTGATGTGAGAACTTTTTGTCTTCGGCCTGTTGAGCTCTTCCTAGTTGTATACCTTACTTGTTTGTACAATATTCAAGCTGGATCAGTTGCCCATTTGGAGATCAGGAACACCAATCTAGGAATGATACTTAGGAAGCTAAAGCTCTGATTTATTGGCTGTACTGTCTCAAACATAAGAGAATGTGTAGTTTGCTTCCTCTGCTGAACAAGGAAATGATAGTGTTGCTTGATGTTATTGATGGATGGATGCTGAGGGAACTCTACCCTCATTCTGCTTGTGAAGGTTGAGGTGTGAAAGGTATACTGATACTGCAGAAAAGGGGAGTTTCCTGGTTTTATTTGTAAACATGCTGTGCTTGAAGAGGCAGAGAAGAGATTTTATTTATTCTCTGCTGTTCTGTAGAAAAGGTGGAGTTAGCTGTCTAATAAAAATTAAATGAGCTTGCTTGTTCATAAATAACCTCAATCGTTTGCCCCGCTCCTATGCTTGCACTTGTATCATGCTTCTTGAGATAATTCTTCTCTCAATTAAGCAACTTGGCAAGCTGCCCATCTTCTCAGGCTGTTCAAGATGAGCTTTCTGAGATGCTGGCAGCCTTGTGACTGAATTGTTTAATTCCTCCTTTGTGCTGCTTAACCAGCACACTGAAAGCAGCATGTTTCAGTGCGTGTGTGTGCAGTGACCCTCGGCAAGCTAATGAGGAACAGATGTAAGCACGTGAGGATAGTGATTGGAGCGAGGCACGTAAGAGAGGAAACTCTGCAGTGTCTTACTCTTTCTGTAGATTCTTTACACAGAATTTGGTGGCAACCTGCCCCAATGAGCTGTCTTTCTGCATTGCTCTTTACTCGCTGGCCAGCAGCAAGTACCTTGATAGAGATCCTCCTGCATTGTGTGGGTCCTAGGAGAAGGGCTATCTAAAAGGCATCTCTTTCTTATTTCTGAAAGTGCACATGCTGCTGCCAAAGGCTAATTGCTTTAATAAAAATTCATTTCTGTAAATATTTTCATTCTAATTCTTGATTTGTTCTGTTCTTTCTTCCATCTAGAAATTGGGCATTAACAAAACAGATCCTGAGGCTCTGACAAAGGAAGAGATGAATGTATTTGTGAGACTGGATATTGACCCAGCCACCATAACATGGCAAAGAGGTATAAGAGCCAATAAGTGAAGGAATGAGTAGTGAATGTGTGTGAAACAGGACTTTGTAAATGTAGCAGGAACTCTTTTTTTTTTTTTTTTTTTTTTTTGGAAAATTGGGAGAAAGGAAATGGCTGGCCTCTCTTTTAGAGTGTTTGATAGAATAGATGTTTTCTTGGACTGTAGCTGGAATCTCATTACTACAGGGTCTGACACAGGAACTTGAATTTTAATCTTTGTGAATTCAGAGCAGACTTCGCAGGTTTCTGTTTCTGGGTTTGTCAATCAGAGTTCAGATATGGTAACTGTAGCCAACAGCCCTTTTCCCTTAAAAAAAAAATATCTTATTAGATTGCAAGGATATTATGAGCAGCAGCATGGGGGCCGCTGCCTTCTGTGAAGTTTAATTGCCAATAAATGCTGATTTCCCACCTCCTATAATCAGTCAACTGCATCCGAAGCTGTTGAAGATTACTGACTAACATCTGTTAAAGTACAAAATTTGTTAAAAGTACAAAATTTGCATGTGGATTCAGTGTTCCTTGTAACAGTATTTCTCAGATATCTTATGGAGGCTTTTTTTCTAAAGCATTTTCCCAGTTTTATACAGTGCTTCCCATTAAACAAGTTACTCTGTTAGCACCTGGTGAAAGTCTCCTGGTTTTCTGTGAGACTGTCACCCCTCCAGCTTCTCCTTCTTTTCCAGCCGAAATAATGCCAGCTTCCCCATGTCACTCATTACATCTTTGCAGGCTGGTACACAGGGATTTATTTCTGCCTGTTTTTTTTTCCCCTTCTCGAGGACATATCTGGGGTCCAGTCTATCTTTTCTCAGCTGTCTATTTGCAAAATTTATAGTCATTTAGTAATTGTTGAAACATTCACCATTTTGTTGAACTGCAGGTAAACTTGGAAGGAGAATTTGGAAAGGAAATGGTAGCTTAGATGATGATGGGATTGTGCAAGTCTCACTTCTAGCCAGTTTGCTAGAAAGATGAATCTAGCGCCTCTCTGATCATCCTGCTCGTAAGAGCAGCGCAGTTAAGGAGAGAATTACAGCTGGATGACCCAGGATATTTTTTCAGCCAATACCACTTTCTGATATCTTCAGTATCTAAATCTTAAACCTCATCACAGCATGGGCACCTTGGCAGTGCCACCTTCCTCTCCCACATTCATGTCTTCAGTCCAAACACTTAACTAAAACTTGAGTATCCTGGGATATGTCATTAGGCTGGACGTTACAAATCCAAATCACATAAGTAATCTGTGGCTTGCTGAGATGGGTGATTGCTTTCTTAGTTAACTAAAGATAAACTTGATTCTCCTGGTGAAGCAGCCTTGACCAATTTTGTTTTTCAATAGCAAAAGGAATTACAAATACAGACAGATCTTTCTCCTTTAAACCCCAGGAGAATTTCCTTTTCTCCTTTTTATGTCACACAGTGTGACATATATTCTTTGAAATCTGCTTTGTAGCCTCTAATGTGACTAAATTAGTCTGTCTCATGGGAAATTTCTATAAAATACCTGAGATATTTCCAGCAGATACTAAGAAACACAAAATTTAAGCCAATATTAGTTAATTCTAATCAGCCCTGTTAAATCATCTTGGAAACTTAAACTATTCCCGCTAAGGGTAGAATCTGTCCATTCTATCATTTAACTTCTAAAATGATAATTCTATTTCCTTTTGGCTGCAGTAATTTCCTAATGTTACATTGACTAATGATGATGAAAAAGTAATTGGAATCAGCTCTGCTATTGGGTACATTGGTGTCTTATGGTTAATGCAGAAGCAGGGAGGCCGATTTCCCTCTGGATTCAGTGCAGCATCTCCAACGTGTGCCTCTGGTCATCTTAATATCACTACAGTTTTGGTTGGGTGGAAGAATCCTGCATAGTGTTTGCTGCTGTTGAGGACAAAACAGTATCTTAGACCAAATCTTCTTGCCTGGTCTAGTTGGATGGTCATAATAGGGTAGAGATTAAAATGTATGACTTGAAACATCACTTCTCATGATTCTGTTTGCATCCCTGCAGTCCTGGATACAAATGACAGGTTCCTTAGGAGAATCACTATTGGACAGTCTCCAACAGAAAAAGGATTCTCACGAACGGTAATTGTTGCTCTCTTGCATTATTCCATCTTTTAAAAAACGTGAAAGTTAAAAAGACATGGTCCTAAGAAAGGATTCCGTGACTCAACTCATTTTCATCTACTGCCAGTAACGTGTTAAAGAGAAAGCAGAAAAGCCCCTTGCAGCAGGCAGTTAAATTCAGTGCCAATGCTCTGTCCAGTGTTATCATCCATTTCTCCCTTTTCCTTTTCTGAATGTTGGCTCCATAAACTGGGATGACTGTGGCACAATAAGTGATGCACAAATCCCCTTGCAAATATGACACATGGCAGTTGCTAATCTTAGCTGCTCCAGACCCTCTGGGCACGATGCATCTGGCCAAAACTAGATGCTGCTTCTGAGCTTGTTGCCTAGATTCATTGTATAATCGATAGAGGAAAAACAGGCAGTATGCACTGTGATTCCTCTCATCCTTAAGTAGCTGTCAAGTTAATCATTCAAATAGATTGCGCTCAAAGATCCTCTTTATTGACTAGAAAAGGTCCCGAGAGTGCCTAGCTTAGATGGAGGTGTCTCTTATGTCAGGTGAAATCTCTTCATTTTCTACAGAATCTGCTGTTCAGTGATGGTCAGACAAGTTAGTAAGCTCAGTCTTCAAAAATATGGTTTGTTGGTATTGAAGATTTTGCTATGAATCAGTAATTTATGCACCAGGAGAGTCTCTCTCAATAGTAATGGAATAAGCGATTTTTACTTCATGCTGCAGAAAAGAATCTAGCTGCAAACTGCATTTTTGAAGTGAAGTATGTTCTCAGAGTACTTCAGATTGCTTTTATATATGTATGTGTATATATTTTTTTTAAGATTATAATTGACCTTTTTCCAATAATGCAGTGAAGGTAAAGATTTCTGGTAGTGAATTAGTCCTTTTCACTGTCTTTTTTTCACGGTCTTTGTTTATCTCTTGCAGGCTCAGTTTGACATCACAGTGGCCAGTGAAATCATGGCAGTCTTAGCGCTCGCTGATGGTTTGGATGATATGAGGATGCGACTGGGAAGAATGGTGGTGGCTTCCAGCAAGAGGGGAGAACCAGTTACAGCAGATGACCTTGTAAGAGAGTCATTTGGTCCTTAAATGCAAAATTCCCACTGTTGTGTCTGAAAGACTTGGGTTGGAAAGTGTAAAGAGATAGTTATAATACAGAAAAGACTTCAGTGTATGGAAAGTTAAAGGTGAAATCTTGGCCCTTAGATTTAGTGAATGTATGGGACTTTACACGGCTTGTGGTGCCTGTGTCCTGGGTACGACCAAGGGGATTGATGTCCTGCATGTAAGGTTGAAGTTAGCACTATGGGAGTTAACACAGGGTGGGGGGGAAATACACCTTGGCATCTAGGAAGAAGCATAAGTACAAATAGGAAAAATTCAAAATACATCCTGCTGACCATCCTGTTTCTCAGGCTCCCTGGAGGGAGGAAAACACTGACCAGAGACAAAGCCTGTGCAGGTTTAATTAACAGATGATGAAATATCTTCTGCTGGGAGACAGTGTTAGCTGAACTCCTTGCAAATAAGTGCAAGGTTTCCATACAGCAGTGATGGGGGGAGAGCATGGAAGGGAGACACAAATTCCATATTGAAATGCTGAATATAGCGAAATTGGTTATGTTTGTTATGGGTATGTGGAACAGGGGAAGGGCACGAGCTGCAGCACTGTCTTGCTGTTGTCTATGCAATAATTGTTAACCCAGTTCTTGGCACATCCGTGGAGTGTGTCAGCTACCGCTCTCCCCAGCAGTGTGTTAGCCTGTGCCCCAGGCACTCCTTGCAGTAAAGGCTTTGGAGAAAGCAACTGCGTTTGGAGGAAGGAAGGGGAATTGAGCTGTGTGTGTGTGTGTGTGTGTATGAACTGTGCCCTGCCACTTTGCCAGACAAAGAACAGTTTTGGGACTGTTTCACTGCTCAATACAGGAATAATAAGCTTGTCCTGTATAGTAGATTTTTAGATTTTTCAGTTGTTCAGTCTAGCATGATGCGGTATTCATGGAGCTTCTTGCGTTCTTTGAATATGCTGGTCTGGGGACAGAAGAATCCCTAGGGTGGGTATCTGGATCAGGGTTCTAGCAAGATGGGCGACAGCACAATGCTCCCAGCTCCCTGTCTTTTCTTTCTCTTCCTTCCATGACAAGCCTGAGAAATATTAAATTAGATGCATGGCATAACTCTGGCCCTGCAGAAAAGGGTTAGCCTGGGAACTCTATCTATAAATGCTGTGATTTAGACTTTTGCTGGGAGTGAAGGAAGACACATGCTTAAATGCACCTGTAAGCAGCTTGGAAATTTTGGTTCATATTGCTAATGTGCTCCAGTTTTGACCTCGAGGACCTTGGTTAACTCCTATTTAGGGAAAATCTTTCTTGCTTCCTGTCTGCCATAGATGCAGATGGCCCTTGGGTAGGAGTTGCTTTTTATGTAGAGTCTGGGTAATAAAAGTGTTTCAACCCCAATTTTTTTTTTTTAAACCTCATTATTTTAATTGAAAATGCAGAGCAGAAGATGGTATCAGATCCATCCAACAGGTTCTCTTGGTGTTATACCTTTTTTTGCAGGTGCAGCTTTGGGCTTACATCACCAGGCCTTCATTACATACTCCTTATGCAGGCAGAAACCCTGTGGTTGCAAAGACCAGATTGGCATAATGATATGTCCGAGGGCAGGTCCTTCTGCTCTGTCACAGCTGTGTTACTGGGACGTCCAAAAAAGCTAGGAAGAAATGTGGGAGCAAAAAGTCACTACAGGCTTTTTAAAAAGGGGCTATATTGAAGTGCCACTGAGTGACACAAACCTGAAATGTCATCATGGAAATGAATCTTACTCTGGCTTTCATTACTCTCGAGACGACTGAAGCTTAAAGCTTTTCTATTAAATGTTAATGAAGCTTTCTTCTTGAAAGATTGAAACTAATGAAACAAAGCAGTGAATTTCTTAAAAAAAAAAAAAAAATAAAAGAAAAATCTTTCACATAATTGAGTGCTGCAATCCAGTTGGAAGTTAAGAGGAGAGGAAATAATGGTTGAAGATTTCTTGTAAGTGCTCTGAGCATTTGGCTTAGTCTGTGGTGACAGTTGGAAGTGCTGAGTAGCAGCCAGCTGGGTTTTCAATGGACCATCAGTTGCAAGGATGACAGAACCACAGCTTCCCTTCCTGAGTGGGTGTGGGTGGAGTTACAGGCTTTAGCTTTGCAGCAGGGTATGAGCTACATCTAGGAGGAAACAGAGACTCCCACATTTACCTTTCACGATGCTAGCTTGTCCCTTCTCACAGGGACAAGGGTTCCCTTTAAAAGTTGCTTCTGCACAAAAGACTTGGGCAGAATTTAGCAGAAAGTGATGTACTTTTGCCCGTATTTAGAGCCAAGAACTAGGGGGGTGCATCTAGAATAAAAGGTGCCTGAAAGCTCATGGTGACAAAAGCAGAGCTTTGGCACTGCGAAGGAACTGCATGGAAGCCTTTGGTGGGTCTGGGAACTGACTGCTCTTCTCTTTCCTTTAGGGAGTGACTGGTGCTCTGGCCGTTTTGATGAAAGATGCTGTTAAACCCAACCTCATGCAGACACTAGAGGTGAGCACAGGAGGGCTTTTTAAGTGCTTGGTACGTGTGCTTGAAGCCAAAAAAGAACCAGTCCAATTCGCTCTTGGCAAATCAGCACTGGTTTGCCCTGCTTGGAGCTGGAGGAACAGTTTATTGTGGTTTCCTACATTGAGTTCAAGGCTGCAGGGGAAGGCCTCCTTCTTCCCAAGTCTGCTCTTGGTTTGTGGGATGGTTCCTGAAGGAACCTGCAAGCTCCACTGTCCCCATTCGGTTCCCTTCAGCACCAGGAAGTATTTGGAGAGTCTGTGGTGCGTGAGTGCAGGAGCATGTGGAAGAGTTGCTGGGATATAGCCATCCTTTTCCTAAAAGGATTAATATCTCTACTGCAGATTATTATAATCCTGTTTGTCCTGTAGTAATAATACTGATAATGAGTGTTGGACTGGAAGACTTTCAGAACTGTCTGTAAAAGGTACTTCTTCACCTTCAGACACTGTTGTGCTTACCTACTGAATCGCTAAAGATGTGCTGAATTTTACTGTCTGATATTTTTTTCCTTTCCTCTCCCTGTCATCCTCTCTTTCTCTCCCTCCTGTGTCCAGGGCACACCAGTGTTCGTTCATGCTGGACCTTTTGCCAATATTGCACATGGGAATTCTTCAGTGCTGGCAGATAAAATTGCACTGAAACTTGTAGGCAAAGATGGTTTTGTTGGTAAGTGTGTGCTTTCTGCAGGGAGGGGAGATGCCTTTTTATTGCCCAACATTCTCTTACAAGTTTTCATCCTCATCTCTAGTTACAGAAGCAGGGTTTGGTGCAGACATTGGCATGGAGAAGTTCTTCAACATTAAGTGCCGCTACTCCGGTCTCCGGCCTCACGTGGTGGTGTTGGTTGCCACTGTCCGAGCTCTGAAAATGCATGGAGGAGGCCCTGCAGTAAGTACTAGGCAAGGGTTTTATGCCTGTGAGGTGCTGAGTTTTTTTCCAATTCAGTCACTTAAAGCCCTGTGGCGTTTGATGGGCTTGTATTGTCTTGAGATTTGCTGTTGTAAAAGCAATCCATATGTCTCTGTTGGCTACAAGCTGCTTCATGTCATATGCTACACTTGTTTTATTGTTGTAATGAAGTGTTTGCATGCTGGGCATTGGCCGTAAGCAGTGTGTTATAGAACAACCCAGAGCAAATTGCTCTTATGAATAAAAATCTTCTGGGGTTCATTCTTTTTTTTTTTTTTTTTTTTTTTTTTTTTTGTGCCAGGTCAGTGCTGGGGTACCTTTACCAAAGGAGTACACGGAAGAGGTAATCTTCTTTAGCCATTTGTATGCTGCTACCTTATCAGTTAACTGCAGTTACCTCAAGACACTGTCATGCAGTGTATGTCTGAATAGCTAGTATGTCCCTTCCTTCACTGCTGAGGAAATGCTGCTTCGTATCAGCTGTAATGTTCCCTCCCCTACACCCCTTTCCTTATTTTATTTAACAATGATTCTTTGGCTCTCTTTTTCAAGCATTCATTGTACTTGACCTAGTCAGTATATAGAGCCTTTTTTTTCTTCTTAGCTCACACAGTTGTCTGTGTGCTTAATTTTTCATTGTGATATCTACTCTGTGTCCCCTGACCCTCTCAGTAGAGAGTAATTGCTTGGTTGAAATACTGTTTCTGAAAATAGTCCAAGTGCCTGTCTAATTACTGTGAGCAGCAGCACATTTTTTCCCCCTTTCTTTGCAAGCAGAGGGAAAGGGAACTAAAGGTTCAGCTTCTAACCTTGTTCTTTGAATGGCTGTGTATGCTTGGGTAATGCTCTTGCTGTCTTTGTGGTTGCTGCTTTTTCTCATGTGGAGCTTCTGTATGAACCAAACTTTACATAGGAAGGGATAAAATGTACAGATTTCCATAATAATCCCTACTGCAAAATATAAATATGTATAAAAATAAAGCTGTTGCCGCAAACTGAATTTCGCTGCTTATGATGTTTAATATGTAGAAGAATCTGTCACAGAGGAAAATGAGGTTTTAGTATGGGGAATTATTCAGCTGAAGTCTTAACTTGAGCAGTTAAAAATAGCAATATTGGTAAAAAGTGATTCCTCCTGCCTTGTCTGGGCAGCTGAAGCCAGCAGTCATTAGATGTAGTCAGTCTCCCTCCTCTCTGCCATTCCACAAGGTGATGATGTTGCACTGGCCCAGGCTGTTCAGAAAGCAACAGTGTGAAAATATATCTTTATTTTGACACCCTTTTTGGCACTTCTGTCATTAACTGTGGACATAGAGCAGTTTTGGAGCAAATGTTTCACTGCCCATCCTAAGATGTAGCCTCTGCTGACTGTCGTCTTTACAGAATCTTCAGCTCTTGGCAAAAGGCTGCAGTAACCTGAGCAAGCAAATCCAAAACGCCCGGATGTTTGGTGTCCCAGTGGTAGTGGCTGTGAATGCCTTCAAGTAAGTGAGCTGGGATGTGGAGGGAGTAAAATGCTACATGTAACGTAATTTTTTTTTTCAGTACTATTGCTGCATTGTCTGCAGCAAGCAGCATCTTGCAGTGCTCAAAGAATGCTCAGTTATATCGACTGCGCTCTGTAGCTTAGTTTAACCAAGGATTTTAAGATCAGTGATTATTAATCTGCCATCACTCACACCCTGGCTAGCAAAATTACTGTGTACAAAAAGTGTCCGTGATGCTCTGGAATCTGAGTATTTAGAAGATAAGGGGCCTGTCCTGTAGACCACACAGGATTCAGTGATCTGTTTTATGGGATAATTATTCCATGATGAAGCATTTATAGCTTCCATTATTGTACTACAGAGGAAATAAATTCTGATGTTGTATTTTCTTATAGAAAAAGAAGAGCTTTGAACCGATGTGTTAAAACTGATACCAGTTGCGGCAGAATAGCCAACTAAGGATTTCTCATACTAAATTATATTGACTGGTTCAGAGCAATTCTGTTTTTTTAGCTTGTGATATGCATGTGATACAGCACATCTCAGTACCTCTAACTCAGTAGTGCTAATAGCGTTTGGGAGCTACTTTTGAAAACAGGTTGACAGTAAGGGGCAGAAATACCAGCATGTAGAGCACTGCGCTGTTGGTCAATCGTGGGTTTCTACGTGTGATTCCAGAGCTTTCTGTTGTTGCTAGTTTCTGTGTGGAGCTACTCCCCTCACCAAGGTGGTGGAGGCTTGTGGTAGATAATCTCTAAGTTTGGAAATGGCTTCCTGATGGCTGTATTCTCTGATTTGTCTTGTTTGAGATGAGATGAATGATTTACCGTTTGTGTGTTCTCATACAAGTATACCAATTGTTCTCTTCACAGAACAGATACAAAGGCTGAGCTGGCCCTTGTAGTGCAGCTGGCGAAGGAAGCGGGAGCATTCGATGCTGTGGAGTGCACGCACTGGGCAGAGGGAGGTAAAGGAGCAGTTGCACTGGCCCAAGCTGTTCAGAGAGCATCACAGGCTCCCAGCAACTTCAGGTTCCTCTATAATGTGGAGGTAACAACTTGCACCATCCTGGAAGGCCCTACTTGATCCTTCATTTCACTCTTAGCTTAGGAAAGTGTTTTAGTTTGTTGTCAAGTGCAGTCAGTCATTATGATGTGGAATAGAAGTACTCTTTGTAGTAGGTGAGGACTAGTTAGTTTCACGGGTTTAAGTTGCTGAAGGTGGCCTGAAAGTCTGCTATGAAAATCTGAGAAGAAAGAGTTTAAAAATATAACACTTATTCCAGCAGCCTCAAAGACCTAGTCCTGTCAGTTTGACCGCAAAGTGAAATATTGTTTCCTTGGGGCACTGAAGAACATTGCTGTGACTCTGCTGGAGATGCTGAATGGGTTTTATTGGGGCAGCCATATCCCAGGGTGAGGAAGTTTATTTCTTGAACTGAGACATGTCTTCGTGTTAGAGAATGGACTGGAATGAACCTTTCTGAACTTACCTCACCAGAGAGCTTGGGGGTGTGTGCCATGTCCAGCATGAAGATCCATACCCCAAGCTGGGAAGCAAAGTGTGCCCAATTCAAAGCTTTTTTTTTTTTTTTTTTTTTTTTTTTTTTTTACCTCACAGATAAGGCTTACGGTCACACCACAGGTGAAGTAGAAGAGAGTATGTTTTTTTTATGACTACTGCCCAGCAATTGGACAAGTAGCTACATGAACTTAACCTGTTAAATGGCAGGAGGAAAGATCACATTAATACCTCAGGAACAAACTAGTCTTCAACAGCAGATCGTAGTTTTGTAGCTTGTTGAGAATCCACATAAGAGAGAAATTGGCCTTGGGGGAAATTGTGTAGGACAGGAGTTGTCTGAAGTGTCCCTGCCTTCCTCAAGTCCATCTTGCACAGCGAAGCTGCAGCTAACTTGGGTGAGCAGGATGTGGGGGTAGCAGGTTAACCAAATGTTTCCAAAGCCTGATTCTCTTCTTCAGGGAAGTTATCAGAGATTTGCATCAAAAGCTGTGGGTTGCTTCAGTTAGGCAAGAAGTGAGATTCATGCAAATGAGGAATCTCTCCAGACACCTCTTTGCTTGCTGTCAGACACCCAGGTTATACGTTGAATCCTCCTTCAATAACAAGCATGTATTCATGAACCTAATGAACAGCAGAGCTGTATCATTATATCTATTTTAGCTCCTTAACAAATGCTTTCCATTTTCCTTCTCTAACCTGATCTTTGCTTTTATTTCTTTTCATTATAACTTGTGTTTTATCAAAACCTGCCTTTGACTTAAACACGAGAAAACTAACATATCTTTTCCAGGAGGTAAATTAACATCAGAAATATTGATACATATTTTATTGTTTCCGGTCATAATGAACTAGTTTTGTTTGTCATCAGAGAATCAACTGCAACAAGATAAATAAAAACTTATTATGATATAGTTTTGTTTTATAGCAAATGGAAACAGGTCTCAAAGCTGCAGATGGACATTGCATTGCACAGCATATGTGAAGGGCCATTAAGCTAATGGGATATTATGGCTCTCTGTAGTTTGGCCATGCTGACTTACTTTTTAAAATCTTTTTTATTTTTTATATATTTATATATATATAATATATATTTAAAATATATATCTTATATACTTACATATTTTTATTTTTATATATGTATATTTTTCTGCTAGCTTCCTGTTACAGATAAGATCAGACTTATCGCACAGCAGATCTATGGGGCAAGTGACATTGAACTGCTTCCAGAAGCACAGGAGAAAGTTGCCTTGTACACTAAGCAGGTGAGCTTTCCAAACCACCTAATACGCAGCAATGCTTTCATTAAAATGTTCCTATCTGACAGGGATGTTCAAACTGTGTGTAAAGGGGATATCATCTGCGTGATGACAGAATCACAGAGTGGCTGGGTTTGGAAGGGACCTCTAGAGATCATCTAGTCCAACACTATTAGGGAACTGCCAAAGGCTAAGTAGTAGGGGATTTTGTTTGATTGTTTGTTCTACTATGTCACCAGTCCTTTCTGAGCCCATGTGAGTTTTTGGCAGTCCCAGGTAGGCTGGGGAAAGAGTCCCACGAGTGATATAATGCTTCCTGTGAAGAAATGGTTGATCTTACCCCATTACTTTATCCTTTATACTTTATGCTTTTATACTATCTGGCATCTGGTTGTTAAATATGATGCTGCCTGCTTGTTGTGTTAACATTTTCTTTCTCTAGCCTGTTGTTCTTGTGAATTTGCCTCCCTTTCAAATAGTTTCTGCATTAATGAAGATGTATAAAGGGCTTTGAATAGACTAGAAGGGCTGTGTGAGAACCAAAGATTGTTTATTTACAGTGTGCTAGAAAAGTTTTTGCTTTTGGAGTCTATTTTATACTGGCATATACAGTTTTGTCCTTTTATGCATCTTGAACATTGTTTTACAGTTCTGTAGGGCTTCATACCATAGCTATGTAATTGCAGTTATCTCATAACTTGCAATTAGGTTGATTGGACATGTCCAGTTAACTGACCTGCATTGAACAAGAACTCCAGTTCTGAGCTGTTTAAAATCTTTTTTGGGGGGAAGAGAATAGAAAGTAAGCTAGATATCAAGGTTGTATATCTAACAATTCCACATTCTTAACCTTTTTCTCAGCTGGAGGTTGTTATTTGCTTAATACTTAGAAGGTGGGGAAAGGAATAAGGATCCTGAAATAGTCAACAGATCTGAAAGGCTGTGGGTAAAGCAACTGCCAAGGGGCAAAATGGGCCCCATAACGCAGAGAGTGGGAGAATCCAGTAATTACATTTATGTTTGAGAGAGGTTGTGGCTGTTTTCCTCCTCTACGTCTCGTTCTCTCTCCCCTGTCATTGCTTTGCTCAGGGCTTTGGAAACCTGCCCATCTGCATGGCTAAAACTCACCTGTCACTGTCTCATGACCCTGAACAAAAAGGAGCCCCTACAGGTTTCATCCTGCCCATCCGAGACGTCCGAGCGAGCGTTGGTGCCGGGTTCCTCTATCCACTGGTGGGAACGGTAAGTGGCCGAGTGAAACTCACTGTAAGGTGAGAGAAAAACTTAGGGAATGCGCGTGCAGATATTTACAGCAGATGCCTTAAAGGGGGAGAGTCCATGTCATTTATAGTGTTTTAATGATATCAGTTCAGTGTATTAGACCTGTAGTAGGTATTTTTCAGAGGGCGCAAGAGATGCTAAAATAGATCAGCTCATCCTTGGAATGCACAAACAACCCTCTCTGCAATCCCCAGATCCTACATCCCTGTCTTTCTGGCTTTTGAGGAAAACATGAGTCCTGCAGCTAATGAATTGAAATCTGTGACCCACCTGAGTGCATTTGTGACTTTGCATTTCTAATTAAAACACTTTTTAGTGCTGGACAGACTAGACAACTGGACAGTCAAAAAACCTCATGAAATCCAACAAGGCCAAGTGCACGGTCCTGCACCTGGGGAGAAATAACCCCAGACACCAGTACAGGCTGGGGACCGACCTGC
>JAWLRI010000086.1:6142897-6153824 GCA_034781795.1 Crypturellus tataupa
GGCCCGGGGCTCGCCGAGGCGGCGGGGCTGCGCCCTGCCCTGCCTGCGGTGCCCCAGGGCCAAGGAGAAGCCGGGCGGCGCTGCGGAAGGGCTGGAGGAATCGGAGGGCGGCGACGCGGCGGGCGATGGCGTCGCTGCCGCCAGTGTGGAGCTGCCAGATGCGGCGCAGACGGACCGGGGTGACGTGGCTGTGTCCCCCGCACTGGTCTCCGTGGGGAAGGAGGACGGGGATGTGGTGGTGGAAGACGCTAGTGCCACTGTGAAAAGTGAGCGGCCAGCAGAGCCCGATCAGGCTCAGAGTCCTGAGCCCGAGGGGCCACCCGAAATCCCCAAGCCAGCAGCAGGCAGCAAAACCCCCCAGAAAAAGCAGCTGGAGGGGAGCCCACAGCGCCCCTTGGCTGACAAGGACAGGGAGGAACATGTTTGTGAAGCCCCCGTCACCACGGAGCAACCTGCCAGCCCCATCACCATGGAGCAACCTGCCACCACCACCACCACCGTGGAGCAACCTGCCAGCGCCATCACCGTGGAGCAACCTGCTGGCGCCTCCACCACGGAACAACCTGCCAGCGCCATCACCATGGAGCAGCCTGCCATTGCCATGGAGCAACCTGCCAGCACTATCGCCATGGAGCAGCCCACCATCGCCATGGAGCAACCCGCCAGCACTATCGCCGTGGAGCAGCCCACCACAACCATCAACAAAGAGCAACCCGCCGCCACCATCACTGAGGAGCAACCCGCCACCGCCATCACCATGGAGCAACCCACCAGCAGCACCACCATGGAACAACCTGCCGCCACCATCGCTGTGGAGCAACCTACCCCCACCATTACCATGGAGCAACCCACCACCACCATCACCAAAGAGCAGCCTGCCACCGCCATCACCGTGGAGCAACCTGCCAGCACCACCACCACAGAACAACCCACCGGCACCAGCGCCATGGAGCCACCCACCGGTACCATCACCGTGGAGCAACCCACCACCATCATCACCAAAGAGCAGCCTGCCAGCACCACCACCACGGAGCAACCTGCCACCGCCACCATCGTGGAGCAACCTGCCACTGCTGCCACCATCAATGAGGAGCAACCCTCCCCTGCCTTCATTGCAGAGCAACCTGCCACCACCGTCACTGCGGAGCAACCAGCCACCGCTGCCATCATCACTGTGGAGCAACCCGCTGCCACCATCACCACAGAACCACCTTCCGCCGCCATGCGGGAAATGGTCGCCAGCGAGGAGGCGCCAGATGCGGCTGATGCAGCGGGGAACAGGGCCGTTGTAGAGGAGTGCAAGGCCAGTAGCGCTGAGGAGGTGCCCAAGGCAGAGCCAACAGAGCCAGGACCAGAGCCAAGACCAGAGCTGGGACCAGAGACAGCGCCGGGGCCAGGACCAGCCCTGGCGTGTGGTGCCAGCATCATCATCACCATCACGGCCGCCGTCGACTCGGACGAGGCCGACTCGGATGAGGCCTCTCCAGTGTCACCGCCACGCCGGCAGGTGGGCACCGAGGAGGCGCGTGGCAGCCATGGCCCCGCTGTGAAGGAGGGCGACGTGGGGCCGGGCGGCCGGGCGGCTGAGCAGCACGAGGTGCTGCTGGCGGAGACGGCGTCGGCGCTCGTCAAGGCGGCCATCCAGGCGTCCGTAGAGCAGCTGCTCACCGAGATGGCGCTGGAGCAGCACAAGCACAACAGCTTCCTGTGAGGGCGAGGGAGTGCAGTGTTGGCCCCCACACCAGAGCGGAATAGGGCTGCGTGGGGCCCCGGCGACGTTGAATGCTGCATGCCTGTGAAGTTGTCCTGTTGTGTGTGTGAAATGGGCCCGGATAGCCCCGCGCCAGGGGCTGAAGTGCCTGGCCAAGCCACGCCGCATCGGTGTGAAGGGTTTGGCTGTGTTTGCTCTGAAACAGAGGCCTTTTCATCACCGTGGTCTCTGCGCGGGCGCAGTCGCAGCTTACACCCAGCTATGCGCAAGTTAGCCCCGACCTTGGAGCAGCGTTCCCGGCTTGGACACAATCGCCCCGTGACCCGCATGGGCACGCTGAGATTTTTTTAATTTATTTTTTCCTTCCTGGCACAGAATTTGGATTCAGGTTGAAACACAAGGGCTGCAAACTCCCCTCACACCGGGGCACTGCCACATGTTGAACACTGATTGTCCTCCCCATCCTGGGAGGACTCCAAGTGCCACAGCTTTCTCCCACGCCAGGAAAATCTTCGATAAATCTGAGGATATTAAAAGAAACAATGTCCCTATTATTTTTTTCCTGTGAGTTTGTTTAATAAGTTATTGAATATTGATAATTCAGTGTATTGGCAGTATTAACGGCTTTGTGCTTCGTGCTGTTCCCTTTGGGTGCTGGGCTCGCAAGGACCGCGGGTGCCTTTGGAGCGGGGCGATGCTGCACGAGGGAGTCCTCCTGCCCCGCGGCTGACCAGGCAGCGCCGGAGCGGTTTGTACATGGCGAGAGGAGCCTCTCTGGCAGGGCAGGCAGCGCGACAGCCCCGCCAGGAGCCACCAGGGACCCCATCCCGACCACGACTTGCTCCTGCCTGGCACCTCCTTGCTGGATTCCCCGCTGGTTATGGGGGAGGTTACAGTCTGTTGCCTCCACTCGCAGGCTACCAGAATAAAACAGCTGCCACTGCCACGTCTTTGTTTGCTCTGTTTATCCCTGCGTTTTAGCATCGTTACTTTTGCAAGTTTTAGCACCGTGGCGACCCCACGGTCCGAGGAGGCTCAAGACTCTTGTGCGACCGCAGGGCAGGAGCAGCAGTGCCATGGGCCAGAGCCCTCTGATGCAGCTTGGACGGGACCTGCACTTTCTTTTCTTACATAACATCTTTCCCTTACTTTCTCCAGGCCCTTTATAAGCACGTGGAAAATACAGAAGAAAATCACTACTGTTTTCAGTTTTAATACTGCTATTTACTCTTCTGGATTTACAGAAGAAAATAAAGATCATAGCAGCTATCAGTGACTTAAGACTCTGCCCTGTCTCCTCTCGGGTAGAGAGGTGGATGCTGATAAAACATTCAGCAGAACTTGAATCTTTTGGAGAAGGAGCAGTGAGATCAGCCCATGCACAGGGATGTCTGCCGGGCTTGGGCAGGCTGAGCGTGCGGGGCGCTGAATGGGGCTGTATTTTAGGCCTGTTTTCCCCGCCGGTGGCAGAAAGCAGCTGGGGTGAAGCTGAAGCCGTGGGTGCCACCCGTCCTCACCGCTGCTTGCGCCCAGCCCGGGCTGCTTCTCTCCTGGTGGTTGCCCTCCTCACGGCAGGGACGGCTCGGCTTTCGTTACCAGCACATCTCCTGTCTGTACTTTGCCAAGGCATCTGGAATATTTTCATTTCCCATTGCTTTTTTTTTTTAATATATGTATATATTTTTGCCATTAACCACAGTGTTGAATAGCGTAACGCTCAACCAGGAAGGGTTGCAGCAGGGTTGAAAAGCCTCTCTATCCTGTCAGTGCTGAGCCCAGCAGAGAACAAGTGCTTTTGCCTTGTGAAAACTGCTGGTAGATGCTGGTGGTTTGGATGAATATCCCATTTCCTTTCCTGTGACATCAGAGGCTGTTAAAAATGTGGGGCCCAGAAGGTCGCTGCAGCCACGGGGACCTCATGAGACCCGATGTCCGGCAGCTGGATGCCAAATTTGTAAATCTGAATGTCGGATGTTGTCCCTGCATAAATGTTGGGCGCTTTCATATGTGGATTGAGGTGTAAAATGAAAATCCAAGAGCACTTTCGCAAAGGCATGCAAGAAAATGAGCAAGGTGCTGCTTTTGGGGCTAAAAAGGCAGAAAAGGAGACAGCAACACCTGGCATCGCCCTTCCCATGCAGGGTTTCCTCTGGAGGAGACCAAGATAACGGAATGCTTCCAGGGAAGAGGCCGATCACAGTTCCCGATGAACAGAACTGCTTAGTTGCCCTCAATTTCTTTTTTAACCCGTGTAGTTTTGTCTCCTAAAGAAATGGTTCTCGTTAGCTCTCATTAGATAGTATTAAAATAATTTAATTTGCAACCAGATAAAACACTTACATTAAATGTGATTTTTTTTTCAGAAACTAACCAGAGGATGTATTATTTCTTACACATTTCTTTAAATGATGTTATAGGTTAACACTTACTAGGAGGAGCAGCTTTTGTGCTTACTTCTTACTGCAGGAAATTGTGATGGGTGCAGTTCTTTGCTAAAAGACAGAGTTTTGCTGCAAGGAGGTGAAATTCCATTTGGCTGGAAAGTGGGAAAGTGGACATCAGCTAAAATAAATACCCCAAACTGCCTTCTTGCATAGTTTTTATGATAAAAATGAAAAATGATAATGTATCAAACATGATAAACCTGGGGGATAGAGAAAAGGAGTCATATTTTGCTTTAGAAATGAGTCGACTAGAAGTATCACCCATGGCCAGTGCTGACTTCCCAGCTGCCCATCAGACACTGAATTGGTGTTAATTCACCCCTTTCCGCTTCTCCACACTGGAAAAAAAAAACTGTTCCCAGGAGGTCTCTAAAATGTAATGTTTAATGGTCTAATTGTTAAGGATAATGGTTCTTTGCCTTGGGTTTACATCATGACAGCAAATCTGTGTTCCTGCTCACTCCCTTTCCCTTCAAAGCTGCCGTTTGCACTGATTTGGCCGAGGGCGTCCATGCTCGGTGTCCTGGGGCTCCGCGGCCCCAGGACTGCAGCCGCGCGGGATAACCTCAGTCCGTGGAAAAGCCCAAGTGACCCCAGGCTCCTTGGTGCTGCACAGGGCAGGGTGAGCGGCGCCCAGTGCTGTGAGACTTGTACCTTTACCAACCAGATGTAGATACCTGGGAGCAATTAGCAGGGGGATTATTCTGCACGCTGTGACTAAGTCATGTTATTATTTTTTTCCATGAAAAAGACAAAGAACAAATGGTTCCCACGCGTGGCAAGAGGCAGGTTTCAGGCAGGCCCCGCACAAGGGCAATGCGGTCGGTGTCCAGGCGCCCTCTTGCTCAGCGACATGGCCCTTCCCACCTACCCAGCAGCAGCTGCTGCCCTTGCTGCCTGCAAAATGCAACCGTCTCCGCAAATTATCTTCTGCTCATGAGCTGCAGAGCAAGCGCTGTTTTCCAGGGGTGGTTCCGGTTAATGTAACTCAGTGCTGACAAGGCTTCTGTCGCTCGAGCTTTTCCTGCTGCATTAATCATAGCAGCGGTTTAACGCCGTTGGTAGGAAATGTTGGGAAAATGATTCTTGTTGCAAGGGATGAAAAAATGCCTTTCAGACACAGATGTTTGGTACCACAAGGATTAACCTGAGCGTAGCCCCACTAAAGGGGCTAATAATAATATAAAAGACTGTTTACAGTCATCAGTTTTCAAAGACATTCATGAAAACGGCTCTGGTTTCAACACGACTGCAGTTCTCCTGATTTATTTGCATTCAGTCCTACAGTGTACAACACATACACGTGTCGCTGCTACATCTATGGATCTGCTCAAGGTCACAGGTTTCATTGATGCATCCTCAACACGAACCTGCAGCCTCAGCAGGAGAAGCAGCTTTTCCCAGAGGTGCCTTCACCAGCTCCCCGGCAAAAATGTCTTTATATAAAAACATGTCGCGCTAAGGGCACCTCCTTGATCTTGGCTAGAGATCTGCAAACACACCCAGGGCCACTTGACTTTCAATATAAATCAGTTCAGGCAAATTAGGCGTCTAGTCCGAGCTGCCCAGGTGCTCGTCTTCCTCTGAACAGTCTGAAAACTGTCACTTTTAGTTCTTCCCTGCAGCTGCCCCTACCCTCCCGACGCGCCTCTGTGCTCCTAACAGAGCCTAAATCACACATAGGAACCGAAGCGCGATGCACCAGTGCGAGTGACGTGCAGTGTGCCGAGAGGCCGTCCCACTGCGTGAAGTGCCACGCACAGAGACACAATTGCCATAAAACACCCCCTCTGCCCTCCTCTTTTCTTTTTTAATCCATCTTGCAGGAATAGAGGTCAGCAGATGCCAGAAGGCATTTGCCCCAATTAGGAGGAGTCCTGTGCTGAGGTTTATTTGGTGCTATCAGTGCTCGGATGCTCCGGAGCGCCCTGCTCGCTGGTGCTTCACGCGAGTTGCTCTGTGCTCACACGCAGCAGCTGCAAGCTGGGTTGTCAGGAGGGGTTTTTTTTGCTTGTTTGATTTTCTCTTTATCTTAAAATACAACTGGGCAGCTCCGCGTGGCTGCTCCCACCCTGAGCGTGCAGAGCAGCACCCCGAGAAGCAGCAGCCGCCCATACAAAGGCCCCAGATGGTCTCCGAGCGCAGCAGTGATTTGATTCCACATCTCGCTCCAGAACAGCTCCAGAGCAGAGAGCTCCAGGGTGCTGACTACAAAGAGCCCCGATGGGGCACGTTGGCAGTGAACTGTCCTCACCCCTGCTCAAAGTGCTCCTTTCCTAACGCGGGGACTCCATCCGTGCGGGCTGGCATGGCGCCCCCAACATCCCATAGGGATGCGGGTGCTGGGACTGCTGGAGCGGGGTGGGTGGCCGGCGCATCCTCGTCTGACGGCTGCACGAGGCGCCTCTGCGCTGGGAGCCCAGAGGCTGCTGCTGCGTCCGGGGCCAGAGCCTGCCCTCGAGGAGGGGATGTGCCCCGGCATGGCGCGTCTCTGGGAAACCTGGAGGGCCGAACCAGGAATCCCAGAGGAATGCATGTGGATAACGATCAATGTCTCTCGGATAAATTATTACTTTCCAGGGATCAAGCAATGACAAACAAAAGGCAAAACAATTCAATTTACCAGTTCTAGGGCTCTTTCACAAGCAGAGAAATAACACCTTACATGTTTTCTTCCAATATATATATCGTAGCACTTAAGAATGTATTTATTCCAAGCTGTTTAACAAGTCAGAAATCATTTTCACTGAGAAAACCCTGGTGTGGTGTTTAATCCGGTAAAGCCTACGGTGCGGCTGTGCTTTCCAGGGAGCCGGGGAGGACAGGAGCACATCCCTGCCGCATCCTTGGAAAGGGCTGCGACTCCACGGCAGCATCACAGACTGTCTCTCTTCATACCGAGGTTCACATGAGTTGACAAGGGAGGAGTAGGAATGAAGCTAAATGCATGGAAATCCCTTCAGCCCATGCCTAAGAGCATATTTAAAAGATTCTGTTGACTAGGACGCCAGAGCTTGTCAAATTTAAGGCTGCCTCCCTACAATCAACTCCACCAATAACCTTGAAGAGACCAAGCTTAAGGCTCCCACATGTATCTATTCAGAGATTTAGTAACTGCAGTTACACAACATGAATTTCAGGACATATTTCCTTGAGATTTTTATTTTGCCTTAAAAACAAAGTTAATGTAATAGAACAACATGGATTTCCCTACACATTTTCCTCATTCTAGTTTCAGGAGAGCAATTCTACAGGATACAAACAGTCTTAGATGTGGCTCAGATGATGCTTAAACCTCACGCCCAACAACTTCTACAATCTTAATTACAGTAAAGCACAGCAGAGTTAAGTTTACATTTATGAAAATGCAGCTAAATTACATGGAGCCTTCCAAGGACATTGGTTTTAATTAGTTCATGCCTAAAAGTTAAAGAAGTGTAAATACATAGAGTATAGAGATCTTTAGAGTTTCCTCAGTTACCCCGGACACAGGAACGGTGGTGAAAAACAATCAGTTCCAGAGCAAAGTCACCCACTAAATGGAAAACGCCAAAATATTGATGGTTTCAGCAACTGGAGGCCACACAGGAGAACTACTCCACGAGGATTGTGTCAACACTTTCCTGGATCAGATCAGACTCCAGAATACATGCATCTAAGTGCTCTTGAGATAGTGCCGAGCTCTTTGCCACGCTCTCGCTGTCACAGTACGGGCGGAACCGGGGGGTCGTGGGGCTCTCCAGCCGCTGGCAGCGGCTGTGCTTGTGCTGCTGCCCCTTGTGCGTGTACATGTGCTCCAGCAGCTGGCTCTTACGGAAGAACGTGCGGCCACACAGGCTGCAACTGATTTTTCTCTTTCTGGAGAAAGAAAAATTGCAGTTGAGCTCCACCGGCTCGTGGTCCTTGGAGATGAGCGAGAGCTGCCCGATCTGCAGGGGCTCCAGGTCGCCGCGGCCCGGGCGCTCCACCGGCTGCTCGTCCTCGCGCAGGAGGAAGGCCCCGAGCCGAGGCCCCTCGCCGGCCTCGGCGCCCTGCGCGAGCGGCTGCACCTGCCCCAGGTCGCTGCTCTCCAGGATGGAGGCGGGCACCCCGAAGGGCAGCGAGCCCGACACGTGGCTGTGCAGGTGCTCCCGCAAGCCGCCCCGCGAGGCAAAGCGCTCCCCGCAGTAGTGACACAAGTGCACCTTGTGGCTGGCTTTGGCAAAGGCGGGATGCGCTACACCCGGGGAAGGAGGGCTGCAGCTCTGGGACACGACGGGCTCCGAGTCACACTTCTCCTGCTTTATGGAGACGGAGAGCTTGGGAAGCTCTTGGGCAGGCTTGGCAGCACTGGCAGGCTGCACAGAGGGACGGGCACCCTGCTGCTCCAGCGGGCCCTCGTCCAGGCCGATGGCGAGGGAGAGCTGCAGCTGCGGGGAATCGCCCTGCGCAGGGGGCCGGCTCCCCGCCGTCGCCAGGCTCTCCTTCGCTTCCAGGCGTTTGGCTTTGTGGGCAGTGGAGATCTGGATCCCATAGAGATTGGAGGAGGGCACCGTCTCCGGGGAGAAAGCCTGGTTCATCTCGATGGCGATGTGGGAGAGGTGGTCGGCGTGCAGGAAGCGGATGCCCTCCTCCAGGCGGCTCTGGCTGACCGCCTGCTTGGGCCCCTTCCCCGTGTACATGATGTGCAGCAGGTAGCTGAATATGTCAGGCTGGATATCTGTGGGCTGGATCTTTATGCATTCGCTGAAACAAAACAGCTGATTAAGCACGTACATGGCCCTGAACCACGGCGCGGAGCCATCCCCTGCGTCGCCACTTGCTCCATCCTTGCTTGGAGGGCACAAGCGCTGCTGATTGCTCCAGACCCACAGCAAAGAGCAGCGCACGGCTTGTACGGCCACCGCTGCCTCATGCGCATGGCCAGGTGCCCCAGCGTGTACCGACACAACCATGACTGTGCATATGGTCAGGGACAGCAAGGGGCCGTTTACCCGTTACTCATGCGGCGAATTGCAAGCGCCGCTGATGTCTGGAGAGTGTGCGCCGCTCGGAGAAGACAGGGCAAAGAATATTTGTGCATCCAGCTGATAAATGCAGCAGCTGCTGCTATTTTATGAGTTTTGAATCGCAGCATCAGCAAACTATCTGTTAGAAAGGAAGTGAACTGATCTTCTCACTTCCAGACGAAGGGCTATGCGGCTGATAGTGACCAATTAGCTTTCAAAGGTGCTGAAGGCCACCATCCTCACCCTCGCAAAAAAGCAGGCGATGCAGAAGGAGCTGCGTCCACTAAGCACCATCTCAGAGGCCAGATCAGAACTCGGCTCCAACCTAATGATGCCGGCGCGGCCACTCCTTACCTGGGCAGGTGAGCGCCGGGGTGGCAGCCTCGCTCACGGTGCTGAGCTCAAAATAAGCTGATGAGCTCAGTGCCAGCCCTTATCTGCAGCACAGATAGGGCTGCGTTTTCTTGATTGCTTTAAACCCACGGAAGCCAAAAGGGTCAGTCCCACCCAGCAAGCTGGACAACTCACCCTGCTGAAGGGCTTTTGTTTTCCCCTTGGCTGGGATCACGTCTAAGCAGTTGGTGCCCGGCCCGGCAGGGTGAGGGTGAAGGCGCCGCCGGGACGTGGCTCCTGCTGATGGTGGCCACAGCGCTGACAAGTGCTGGGCGAGGCGGGAGATGGGACCAGGAGGACACGGAGCCTTTGCTCCACGGTGGGCGCATGCAGACGCCACCCCCTCACGTGCCAGGCTGCAGCTAACCACAACATCTGGCTCCTGGCAGCAAAACTGCCGGCACCTGCAGACTCCGAGTTAACGCAAGGCTTAAAACCAGCATCGCCCAGAAGCCAAGGCAAAGTGCTGCACGTGCGGTACAGCTATAAAAGGCACGTGTGTACCCCTAGATGAAAAATTTGTGAGCTCCTACCGCACGACCGCGGTCCTCACGTGTTTGTGTTCTCTGGTCGTGCAAACGCCTCATCTTTACAGTGGGCAGCCTGAATGTTAGCGTAGGCTGTTCAGCAAGGGTGGTTTTAATGGGCTGCATGACACTACATCCCTGAAGTGGGAACATTTAGAGAGCCAAGGCCTCGGAGAATAATCTCTGGCCATCAAACACTCCACTTACCCTCTTTACTAGCATAAAACCTTCGGAAAGGGCAGAAAAGCAGGCAGCTGAAGAGCGCGGTCAAAAGGCAGGAAGCCAAGCAGCACGTCCTTACCTTGTCTGGTGAATAAATATCATCTTGAAGTAGTTTGAGAAAGCGGCTAGCACCGCTCTGTGGGCTTTGAAGTAAACATCTCCAATGGCAACCGTGCAGTCGCACAGAAAGCCGAACTCCCGCTGCATGTTGAGCTGCTGCAGGAGCACGACGCTGTGGCCGCTGGTGTCCATGGCGCGCGCGGGAGCCAGCCGGGGGGACGCCCGCCTCACGAAGGTGCCGCCGGGCTCCCGCGGGGATCCTCGGCCCTGCAACGACAAGGAAGCGGCGTGCGGTGAGCGGGAGAGTGGGGAACGGGAGCGCGGTGAGTGAGAGTGAGAGGAGCGGGAGCGCGGGGAGCGGGAACGCCGCAACTGAACAACTTGGGCCGGTATCGCCACCGCGGCGCGACGCGAAGGGCGACGCGACGCGCGACACTTTTGCAGGCACCGACCAAGAGCCCAGCCGCTCCCCGCGGAGAAGCCAGCCGCGAGCCGCCAACTTCACCCGTTTTTTGTGTTTTTTGCCCCAGCCCCCCCACATGGTAGCACAACAAGTACCTGCAGCCCCGCGCTAGGCCCCGG
>JAWLRI010000086.1:6156233-6183585 GCA_034781795.1 Crypturellus tataupa
CGGGAGATGCTGCCGCGCGGGGAGCGGCGGCCGCGCAGGCTCCGTTCGCTGCCGGGCTCGCAGTGGCGCCGGGCGCTGGAGGCGCCGCTGCGAGAGCGCAGCCTCCTCCCCCTCCGCGCGGCTCGCACGTTGCAGTTGCCTTTTTTTGGCCTTCTATCCCCCTCCCTTTCGCTTCGCTCGTTTTGTTCTCCCTCCCCGCTGTAACGCAGTCGCGGCGGCTCCGCCGAGGTCTGCAGGGAGCCGCGCTCCACCCTGCCAGCGCCGGGACTTGGGTTTCAGCGGCGCTGGCAGCGCGGGCTGCTCCGCGGGCAGCCGCGCTCAGCGCCCGGTTTTGTTGCTCGAAAACAAGCCCTGGCCGCGCGCGGAGCAGCCTTGAGAACCTCTCATTGCCTTTCTTCCTAAAGGGAAAATCTTCTCCCTTTCCTTCCCAAGCAGAAAGGGTGTAAAAAGAATAGAGGAAATGGGACTCAAAATCTCGTTGTGGCTTTTTGATTTTTTTTTTTTTTTAAGAAGGACTCTTTGTAACTCATATCCTGAAGCATGGCCTGCGCGGGGCTGATAGATGAGTGCCTGTTCCCCTTGACACGTAGGCATGGGTGCACGGAGAGCACAGCTTGGATGCTGTTGGATCCTTGGATTTATTTACTGCCACATTATGTAATTTGCCTGCATGATTTCTCTGGTGCACTTCAGTATCGCCAGGTACAGCAAATAGTGCAAAACTGTCCGGGGCTGAAACAGTGGTGCCATCCCCAGGCTTTTAATTACATTAAACAAACATTCCTTTAATTAAAGGTGTTTGTTTAACATTCCTCATGACAGCTCTTGGAAAAACCCACACATCAGTAGTGAGCAAAGGGGATGTTGGCATCCGACTTCCACCGAATTAGATCTTAAGCTTCTGTGGCGAGCGGGGGCGACGCGTGTAGGCCATATGGCTGTGCAGAAAACTGGCCAAATGCAAAGTGTTGCAGCGCTGGCGCCCGCGGCGGTGCCGCAGAGCCCTCGGAGCAGCAGCACGGCGAGTCCACGGGGCCGCGCGGGGGTTTTGGATGGTGGGTCAGGAAATCTCGGGAGGAGCAGGTCGCGTTAGCTCCACTGCTGCTTGGGATGCCGGAGGGCAGGTAGGTGCAGGGGTGTTTGGATGGACGAGGGTGGCTGCAGAGGGAGTAATTCAGTTAATAAGGACGTGGATTTGTGTTGCATGGGAAGCTGGGAGAAGGCAGAGCCTTTTTTTTTTTTCCTGCCGTAGCTGGGAAGTTTTGAGTTGTGCAGAAGATCGCAGACTTAAGGGATGCTTCAGCTCTGCTCGTGCAAATCTCACAAATGGCACGGGAATCTGCAGTAATTACGATGAGAGTGCTCATATAATTCAGTGACTTTGTGTATTTAGATGCTTGCTTACTTGCATGTGAGAGGGTAATTGCTTCATTCACAGACTTCCACCATTACCAACAGTGGAAAGCTCAGAAAGTCTAGGACAGATGAAGCCTCAGGAGTTACATGGAAATAAAAAATAGTGAAAGTTTTCTGATCAAAACCGTGGTGCCCTTCCTCCTACTTGTTACAGCAGGACCTCTCACTGTGGGGCTCTGGAGCAGGAAACTAGTACATAAATTTCATTTTGACCAGTGTTTCCCCACTACTTGCCCTTCCTCTGCCTAAGCAGGGTGAACCGTGCTGAAGTGCAGAATTTGGCAAATGCTGCTGTGCTGCTCTGCGGCTGGAGCCCACATAGGTGGCCCTGGTTCAGGTGGCAGATGTGCTATGTGGGCAGCGCAGCTGATGTAATTTGCATGAAGACCACTTATATCCTCAGATCTGTCTGGTAATTTTGTCTTTATGTATGCTGTGCCATTGCAAAACTCTCTAGAATTAGCTACCTGCTGTAATTATTCATTAAACTCGCTTTGTTTCATGTGGACCTTTAGTGGCTTTATACTTTTTAGTGCTGCAAGAAAATTTTGTTGCCTTTGAGAGCAGAAAGCGCCAATAAAACATGTAGCCTGACCTATGTGTCAGAGGGTATTGTGCCTCCAATAGCTTGTTATGCCAAAGTGGAACTTGCACGTAGCCAAGGATGCTTTGCTGGAAGGCAGATGCCTTATGGCTAAGCACCAAGATGCCTCTTGAAGTTCAGTGTGAGGATAACACACAGTCATTTCCAAGACTTAAAGCTGGTATTGGAGTTGTTTCCACTAATTCCTTTTTTTAGACATAATGCTACCACATTGCCTGACAATCTTTTGCAGCTGTAAAGGTATCAGATAAAGGTTAACACTGCATTTCTATTTTTTTTTTTTTTTTTTTTTTTTTTGTGGCTGGGAAGTTGCTTTTAAACATTGCTTAAATTCTCTCTAATACCTTTTATTCCATAGATATGATCTAAAGTTGTTCCAAGTGGATGGCAACTTTGGAGACTTTAATTCGAACTTTTTTTACTCTGTTTACTCCTGGCCTATTCCACACCTTTCGAGGAGTGATCCTACTTGGGAACGTAAGCCGTATCGTAACTGAGCAGCTGAGAATCTTGACTCATTAAATTTCAACTGCTGTTTCTCGTTTGTGGAAGCGGATGCTGACTCGGCAGGACAGCCCTGCGTACAGCGGCGGGATTGAGTGGCTCCTGCGGGCGGCAGCTTGGGGGATTTGAGCACTTTGCTTTTCCCTGTTCAGATCTAGGTCAGGTATCTGTTGAAACTTGTTGCTAGACAGTGGCAAAAAGGCTCTTAAAACTTATTTGATCCAGCCATTGGGATGTGCATGAAGATTAGTAACTGCATCTTTGCAGACAGCTTCAAAGCTCACCTGCCTGCAGCAGCTTCCAGTGCTTTATAGTCCAAGTAATGGAGCTTCATATATAGATTTTTCTGTGTTCAGGAAGTACAATTCCCATAAATGCCTTAACTCATTGTCAAGGCTAAACCTGCAACACAAGCTGCAGCCTGTCCGTACGTGCTGTTGAGGTGGTCTGATCCAGCGGCCACCTGTCTCCGAGTTCCTTCCTTTATTGGCAAAATTTGTGTAACCCGAACCCCCTCCTCACACTGTACAGCAGCAGAGCAATCCCCGTGGTGCTGTCCATTATCTGTAGATAAAATTTGTTGTCTCTTGAGAACTCCATTCCATGCCTGAGCCTCTCATGTATTACACCTAGAGCTTAGACACACCATGTAGGCATCCTCCCGTTGTTGTTTAGAAATCCAGATTCTTTAGTGGATCCGATCCATAGAGATGAACTATCTCTTCGGGGAGGAGTTCTTAAGAACCCACGTTGGGTTTGAGATACGGCGTCAGAGTGGGATGGGGAATTTGGTCTCTGCTGCCCACGCTCTTCTTTCCTTGGATAACTGGGGGTTGTGTTCTTGAGGTTTTTGTCTGGTTTTCTATTAGCACCAAATTCTTTGCTCATTTATTATACTTTTGTTGAGTCTGCTCTTGGTTTTCAAAGAAAAACAGCCAGCAACTACGCGTGTAAGCACTCCGTTTTTGCCTGCTCAGCAGTGGAAATGTTGGGTTTTGAAAACCACCTACTAATTTTAGGAGCTGAAAGGCTCCTAAATCCCGAATGTTGTGGTAGTTTTTTAAAGGCAAGTTAACAACAGAATTTTACCAGTGTCTCTTAGAGGTTTTTTAAAAAAAAAAGGAAGAAAAAAAGACAGAGGACTTTTACTTTTCAGTTTTAAAACATCTTAAAATATTTAAATTTGAGGAAAGGAGAAAAAAAGGCATTTTACTATAGTTAATGCCTGCTCTGTCTGCTTAGCAACTTCTAAGCAGCATATTTGGTTAGACAGTGTTAATATTGCAGCTTACCTTGCTCATGATAACATCTGAGTAGTAAGTTTATCTGAGTGGTGACTCAGAAGGAAAATTCTGACAGCAGACAAACAGTTTGAATCAAAGCGTAGCAATATAAAAATACATTTACTAGAAAAACAGAATGCACATGGTGACCTTGGGTTTGAAGATCAGCATGAAATTACCTGAATAAGGTATCTTTGCTTTTTACCTTAATATCCTATTTTTCTAGCATATTTTTTAAAAACACCTCTGCATTGTTCATAATGTGGCCAGTTGTTTTGTTTACTGCTAAAGAGTCGTTGTTCAGGACGGAATTACTTAGGTTCCTCATGGACTTCTCTGTAACTACAGCAGTTGGGCGGTTCACAAACATCAGGCAAGGGGCTGGCCTTGCTCTGAACCAGGAGCGCGAGTCAGAGAGCATCGGCAGTATTTACACATTTTGAATGGGCAAACTGATGTGCACAGAGCATTGATTTTCCAAGACAGTCATGTACACAGAATGGGAAAACTCCCATTGATCTCAGTTCCTAACTGCGCTCCTGTATATTGACAGTTGGACATCCAAAAAGCAAATGCAGGCCAGACATACCCAAAAGGGAAAAGGGGCTGAAATGACATATCTTGGTGCTGATAACCATGGGATCTTGTTCTTCTGAGCCAGTCTTTGGTAAAAGGGGCATTCGAAGACTGAGCTACAACATATTTGTAAAGAGTAGCTGAATTAATATTGCATTGGGATGCTTAGTCATGGCACTTAATTTTGAAACCTTGATTTGCTTTTATAAGAAGGGGCTGTTTTTATTCTAATGTTTGCTTTTCTTTCCAAAGCAAACTTCAAAAATAGTTTGCAACACTGAACCACCCACAGGGATGATAAATGCAGATCTCTGCCATTTTAGCAATTAAAGTACCAAAGTGATGGTAAATGAGGGTTCTCTGAGGTTTTGCTCTTGATGAGGAAGAGCTTGTGAGCGAAGCAGGGTGATTAGTGACCACTGCGAGAAAATGGCTGAATGGCAAATTCAGACCTCGGTTCCAGGTTCTGAGCAGCTGAATCCTAGGATTTTTTTCCTGCCTATTTTCAAGCCAAAAGGTTGTCCTGTCATGTCCCCCCATTCTGCCCTAGCTCCTGATTTGGCCAAGCAGTTTCCTTCTCTTTAGATCCTCATTGCACCCATCTCTTCGTCCTGTGACTGCCTCCAGATTCTGCTTTCTTCCCCTTTCCTCCCCAGCCTGGCTCATCCTGGCTCCAGCTCCCGTAGCTTGTCCTCACTCTTTCTCCTCTTGTCCTTCTCACGGCTCCCAGTCTGTTTTCACCAAGCTGGCTCCTCGATCTGGCTCTTGTCAACCAGAACCAGCACCTTGTCCCTTGGGCTGCCAGGAGGAACGCAGAGAGCGCACCAGGAGCACCCGTGTTAGCGAGCCCTGCGCTAACACCAGTCCCTGGCGGCGGCACCAAGCCGAGGTCTGGGGAAAAGGGGTGTTTTCACACTCGGGCAGGCTCCCGTGTACAAAGGAGCCGCAGAAATGTTCTCAGCGAGGCTACAACCTGAGATTTTCGTTACTAACAAAGTCAGTCTGAAGTGTGAATAAACTGGTAATTCCTCCTCCCTGCCCCAAGTTTGTAGCTTGGTCAAATTTAGGCAGATTTTTGCCTTGTGACAACATATCTAAGCTAGACGCCCTTTCGCATATGAAGTCTCTCTTCAAAGGTTTCCAAACAGATTTTTTAATTTAAAAGAGAGTAATAATGAAGTCATGCAAAAGCTTTCTCATAGCAGCATTCTTGGAACTGTTTTGGGTAAGATTTGTCTGTGTTGGACTGATATTTTATTTTTTCCAGAAAATTTCAAGGAAATCTTTCCCTTTGCTAGCTGAAACAGGTTCTGTGAATGGGAAGAGTTGGCAACTGTAAACACGTAGTTAGATACAGCAGGTTAATACAAAATCCAGAGGGAGGATGCCAGCACTTATTTTAACATAGATAAGTTTAAACATTTTCTGTGTTCTACGACGTGCTTGTCATACCTCCGTGGGAGGTACCGTGTACGTATTGAGCTTCTTACCTTACTGTTGGAGCAGCTTTGAGCTCAGGCTGGTTCTGTCCAGAGAGGGGTTGGGAGCCAGGCATTGCCGGTATGTCGGTTTTGCACCTCAGGACTCACGTGCTGAAAGCTCCACAGAGCTCCCCTGTCAAAAGAGGAAACGCTTTTCACTTTTTTTTAAAGAACAAATTCAGAAAAGATATGTTGGCTGCCAGGTCAGTCACTGTCTTGACATGCTCCCCACGTGCAGGTGCATGCAGATGGTTTATGACTGTCGTTTTGGTACGGGCTTGCTGCTTGTACTGCCGTGGTTCTATTAGAAGACACAGTGGAAAATGTGTACAAAAAGTTATTTTTTTTTAATCAAAAATTGAAACTTGCTTTTGTATGGGGAAAAAAAAAGATTAAACCCAGTACTTCTGAATTCTTCCTCTGTCAAACCTGAGCCTTTTCTTGTCTTGGCAGCTCTCAGCAAAAGACCAGCAGTGTCTTAGACTGCATCTTTTCACTCTTTCTAGTTGTTTGTGAAGTTGAAGTCATTTCTCTGCTGATATTCTGCTGTTACTCTTGCAACTCAGTGTGTCAGATATCTGATGAATTACCTCAAATCCCAAACACCTTAGCACTTGGAAACGTATCAAGTGCCCTTTATTGTTGCTCGATGTCGAGAGCTTTGCTAACACCTGCAGCTAGCAAAGACTTGGACTAGATTTTTTTCCTGTAGAAAAGGCGTGAAATTGTTTCAGAGATGTGTCAGTATCCAAAGCCACCTTTTGCCATGTTAGTAAGAAAACCAATTAATGAATTTCGTGTAACGAGTTATATTTCTGCAGTGGGTGCGGGGAGCCAGGCTGGGGAGAGGACTGCAGCACGGAGCTCGCTTTGAGTTTCGGGATAGAAGACTGGGTGCAGCTCCAGGACCTGCTGCTGTGGGAAACTGGCCCTGTAATTAAACCGTTACGTACAGCAGGTTAATGCAGAATCCAGAGGGAGGATGACAGTACTTAGCGTTGACGTAGATACGTTTGAACCTTTTCTGTGTGTTAATACTTGCTTGTGGTGCCTCTGTGGCAGAGGCCATGGGCCTGTGCGAGCACTCTGTGCATTGGCAGGAGGGTTTTCCCACCTGGGGAACTCCAACGTGTTGCTTCTGCAGTTGTCCCTGATAAAACCAAGGAAGAGAACAGTGTCTAACGTCAGGCCTGCTGCTGACTTGTGAATTCAGCACCGTAACTGCAGAACTGCATTTCTGTGGCCGCATCCCCGCCTCTGGGAGATGTAAGTTGTCAGGAAAACGATGATGAGGGATTAAGAGAAAACTGAAGAGCGTTTCTGTGTGTTTTTTCTTGTTTGGTTTAATTTGGACTGCTTAAAGAATGGAGAGATAATATTCCTGTCACAGAGCAAGCCAAGCACTTCATTAGGAAGCATATGAAACTGTTTCGTATGTTGCTTGTTGGCTTGTACTTTATTTATACGGATCTCTTACAGTTATTTCTATTGTTTGCAGTAGCCTTTCACAATGTGGAGGGTGTTCACTGCTGCTTTGGGCTTTTCTCTTCAGCTAGGGTGCTCTTTATGCCGCCTTTTGCTGCCTCACCCCTGCCCCTTGCATTTTCAGTAGGGATTAAATACATGAGGGAAGATCTCTGAGGATGAGCAGTGGCTACAGTTTACCTTCGGTAAACCACGTGCACCCTCCCTTCTCACAAGACCCTTGTGGGTATTTTTATGACTGTAAGAACCGCACATTTTCTTTCTCCTTTCTGCAAAGGCCCTTCCATTCCGCAGAGCCCCGCGGCTCTCCGCTGCTGGGCGTTTCTACCCGGTGCCCCACGTAGGTGCTCGCGGCCGTGACGCCGCCTCCAGCAGCGCTCGGCGCGGAGGGCGCTCGGAGGCGCCGCGGGCACCACATCCTGCCGCCGCGCGGCCCTCGCGGCGTGTGGGACGTGGGGCCGCTCTGGGCCACGTGCGAGAGCGTGCGTGTTCGCAGGTCTGCTCTGCGGGATGCCTGCCCGATAAAGCTGGGATGCCCCTGAGAGGCCCTGATGGTCGGTGACGGTGCAGATATATCGCCTTGGTGGACACTCCACTGATACGTTTAGTTTCCTTAAGTTTTTTTGGAGAGCTGAGCCAGGCCTGTTTTCCAATTACCCGTCCCCTCACATACCTTAGACTGGCAGGTGAAGAAGGCAAGTTGAGACTAAGCTGTGATTTCTTATAGAAATCCTGCATAGATAGTGTACTGAGACCGTCTTATAGACATCTACCCTGTTAAGTTTTTGAAGTGCTGCATCCAGAATTCCTATCTGGAAATAGGGGCTGTAAAATATTGAGATATTTTTGCCAATTTATATTCTAGCTCCAGTATTCGGTCACGCATGTGGTGGCTATATTTATTAGCTTACTCCTATTGTAAGTTGAACTGCGAGAACATGGAATTATGGATGTTTTCACTGGCATTAATATTCCTAAGCAGTTACCAACAAAGATCTCCAGATGGTAAATTGTACCACAGACAGTGTGAGAAGATCTAGAAAGGAAAAAGATGGCAGTTCCTGCCTACACTTGAGTAAATTTTGCTTTCGTGCTCCTCGTATAACAGATGTCTTCTTCTTTATGCAGGGCTATAACTGAAGTGCAAGATGGCACGAACCAGCCACAGCAACTATGTCCTTCAGCAGCTGAACAACCAAAGAGAGTGGGGCTTTCTCTGCGACTGCTGCATCGCTATTGATGATATTTATTTTCAAGCACATAAAGCAGTCCTTGCTGCGTGCAGCTCTTATTTTAGGATGTTTTTTATGAACCATCAACACACTACAGCCCAGCTGAATCTAAGCAACATGAAGATTAGTGCCGAATGTTTTGATCTCATCTTACAGTTCATGTATTTGGGAAAAATTATGACAGCCCCTACCAATTTTGAGCAATTTAAAGTGGCCATGAACTATTTACAGTTGTACAATGTACCTGAATGTCTAGAAGATATACAGGATACAGACTCATCTAGTTTAAAATGTTCATCTTCTGCTTCTAGCACCCAGAACAGTAAAATGATATTTGGTGTGAGGATGTATGAAGATACGGTTGCTAGAAATGGCAGTGAAGCCAACAGGTGGGGCACGGAGCCACCAAGTTCAACAGTAAATACGTCCCATAACAAAGAGCCCGACGAAGAAGCTTTGCAGCTGAGCACTTTCCCTGAGCAACTATTTGATGTCTGCAAAAAAAGCAGCACGTCCAAGTTCTCTCACACAAAGGATCGTGTGTCCCATTCCCGCCGTTTTGGAAGGAGCTTCACCTGCGACAGCTGCGGGTTCAGCTTTAGCTGTGAAAAGTTACTGGATGAGCACGTGTTAACGTGCACCAACAGGCATCCTTACCAAAGTGCCAGGTACTACGGTGCTGAAAAAAATGACTTTAGCGAAAAAGACTCTTCTAAAATACTCTCTGGACAAACAGAGAAGTATAAAGGGGACACGAGCCAAGGTGCTGATGATTCTTCATCTCCCGTGTCAAACATCACGAGCAGAAAAAGCAGCACGGTTGCATCGGAGACATCAGGTGAAGAAGGAAGCAGGGCCTCTGAGAGGAAGAGGATTGTTATCAAGATGGAACCAGAGGACAATCCCACCGATGAGCTGAAAGATTTTAATATTATTAAAGTGACAGATAAAGACTGCAATGAGTCTTCTGACAACGATGACCTCGATGACGAACAGGAAGAGCCGCTTTACAGTTACTACGTTGAGGAAGAGCTCAGGGAGAAGAGAAATGCTCGGAAGACTTTAAAGCCCCGTTTATCCATGGACGAGGATGAAAGAAAGTGTTTAAAAAGTCCCCGACACCTTAGGAAAGCTCCTTCCGTGCAGGAAGATGTGGAGAATGCTCCCTGTGAACTCTGTGGGCTAACAATCACCGAAGAAGATCTGTCTTCCCATTATTTATCCAAACACATAGAAAATATATGTGCTTGTGGCAAGTGTGGTCAAATCCTGGTGAAAGGTAAACAGTTACAGGATCACGCACAGACCTGTGGAGAACCCCAGGATCTGACCATGAATGGCATAAGAAATTCTGAGGAAAAAATGGACTTGGAAGAAAATGTTGAAGAACAGTCAGAAATAAGGGACATGATGTTTGCAGAGATGCTAGAGGACTTCAGGGATGGGCATTTCCAAATGAACAGTCTTCAAAAAAAACAATTATATAAGCATTCTGCATGTCCTTTCCGATGCCCTAATTGCGGCCAGCGTTTTGAAACTGAAAACCTAGTGGTTGAACATATGTCAAGCTGCCTAGAGCAAGATCTGTTCAAGAATTCCATTATGGAAGAGAACGAACGAGATCACAGACGTAAGCATTTCTGCAACCTTTGCGGGAAAGGATTCTATCAGCGGTGTCACTTGCGGGAACACTATACTGTTCATACCAAGGAAAAACAGTTTGTTTGTCAGACATGTGGGAAGCAGTTCTTAAGAGAACGCCAGTTGCGGCTCCACAATGATATGCACAAGGGAATGGCCAGGTATGTCTGTTCCATTTGTGATCAAGGAAACTTCAGAAAACATGACCATGTACGGCATATGATATCTCATTTATCAGCTGGAGAGACTATATGCCAGGTCTGCTTTCAGATATTCCCAAGTAATGAACAACTGGAGCAGCACATGGATGTTCATCTGTATACATGTGGAGTGTGTGGAGCCAAATTTAATTTGAGAAAAGATATGAGATCTCACTATAATGCCAAGCATTTGAAAAGAACATAAGCATAAACATACTGTTAAAGCATTAAGTTTTCAGCAGAGAGAACACCAAAGCAAGGCATACAGTATAGTAGTAAAAAATTGAGAAAAAAAAATGAAAATAAGTCTCTTTTTTATTATTTTTTTAAGACCCTCTTAATCATAGGTGTCTATTTAGGTTCATTAAGTATATAGCTTTGAAAAGCATCATGTGTTTAATTATTACATTTTCACTGTTTCCTAATATCAGTTTCTGTTCTTAATTTTATTGTTTTGCTAAGTAGATATACAAATAATTATTTTTAAACTGTAGATTAAAAGCACAATGTTACCCCTTCACTGACTGCTATTAAACAGTTCTCCGATCCATGTCCATAAGATGAGTGCTTTAATATTTCCCTGTGTTGTTTCTTCATGTGAAAACCTTAGATCACAGTGGTTAACATGGAAGAGCATAATTGTTCATAATCCTCAAGCTAATTTTGAAAATGAGAAAAAAATGCCAAGAAATAATCCTTTGCTCTCCTGGCTCTGCTGTAATGGCAGAGGCGGCCGCCCCATCCCTCTGCTTCTTGGCTTTGTGGAAATTTGCACCCACTGTGGAGAACACGTAGGCCCAGTTGAACCTTGCAGGTGTGCACAGAGGGAAAGGGAGTTAATGACTGTCACGATAACCAAGGAATATCCAGCTGACTGGTCGTTTTCCAGACTTGAAATTCCAGCAGAGCTGTAATGGGCACTTCTGCTGAACAACTCATGTTGGCCTTTTGTTTTCTATCTGTACCTACGTGGATATATATAATCTGCTTATCTTAATACACGAGGGAAGAGTGGTTATGGTGGATTGCTAGGAATGCAGAATTGTGATTTGCATTAAGACTGCATTTCCCAGCCCAGCTGTAAATGGGTGCCTTGCTGTTTTTGTTGGAAAGTTGGAAGTGGGATGGGTGTGAAGATAGTCCCATTGCTTTGCGGGGAGGGAGGGGGGAGAGGGGAGTGTGGCTCATGTGAACCCTAGATTTTTTTGTTTCTTGTTTTCATGATACTTTCTGAATGTTCTGTTTTCCAACGAGAATATAACAAGAAAAGACTGCAGAGTTTGCTTAATAAATGTAAAGACGTTTTATGCCTTTTAAGATTTTTTTCCTGATTTTAGCATAGCCCTAATCTGTGTAGTTTGTCTCTTAATTCAATTGAATTTTAAAATCCTACTATGTGTCAGCTGACATCAGTTCAGCAAGGCTGCTTGGCCTTTGCAAGAGCAACTGGCTTTGACTATTAGGCACCAGCTGTCTAAATGTTTGCCAAGTGCATGATTTTTAATGGGGGAAAAAGCAGCATTCTAGTATTAAGTGGTGGAGAAAACTACTAAGAATACTTAGTAGCAATACTTTCTCCAGCAATACTTTCTCCCTGCAGCTCTCACTTTATCAGAGGGCAGTGGCACTGTCTCCACTTGGAGCCATGGAGAGAGCAAAGTAATTTAGATCCCTTGCATGTCAGTGCTGGATTGGGAGTGGAAGCCAGGAACTGAGGGCTCAGCCCAAGGCTCTTGCTCCTGTGTCACCGTTAGCATTGAGTTTTGCACCTTGCTCTTTCATTTGCGTCATAGAGCAAGACGTTAGGCTATATACACTAAACCAGTGGATGATCTCCACTTTAACCTAAATTAGCATCAATTCTGTTATCCATTTTTAAAAGTGCCTTGGAATTTCTCGAGATTGTTGGAGATGTGGACCTCTTGGAGGCACAGTGATGGAGCAGGGAGTAGCCAGCGCTCAGTCTTCGCCTCTGAACTTGCAGCTGGCCGAGGGCTGCAGTTGCAGTTCAGACCTTTAGCATTTTGTGGCATCTGCTCAGTCCTAGGTGGGTTTAGTACAGTGCTGAAGCCAGCCAAGGCCTTAGTAACACTGGGGCAGAAAGCACCACTGAGGTTAATGCACACTAGCATTCAGTTATTTCAAAGGTTCTCCCTTCCAAGAGATTTATTCCACATTTCCCATCCCAAACTGCACTGCAGCTCAGTATATAATTGTTTAACAAATGATCAATATGGCTGTTTTAATGCTCTTCAGCACTGAAATCTGTACTGAAATTAGTGATAAGGAGGCAGTGATAATAAGCATCTTCAAAAGACAAAATATCTATCTATCTACTACGTTTGTCTTTGAGATATGAATAGTTGGTCAAAGCAAGTGCCGCAGTTGGACAGGGGAGGTTCAGACCCTTGAACATACCAATTCCCTGATGTTCGTGTTACCTCTTCAGGCACCAACTCCAGCCGAACTGCAGAAAAGCAGCCAAGGGAGGCCAGGGCGAGGACGGGAGGGTGCAGGAGAGGTGGCAGGAAAGCCTCGTGGCACAGGCTGGGCTGGGAGATTTGGGAAGCATCCCAGGGAGGCCAAAACCTGGCAGAGCCCAGGAGCAGAGAGAACCAGCTGTGCAGAGGGGACAAGATCCCAAGGTGGCATGGAGAGGGAGCCTGGCGAGTGGACAGCGTGTCCCGGGGATGCCTTGCAGAGCCCCAGGCCTGGGCTCCCCTGGCAGAGCTCTGCGGGCTACGGCACCAGCTCCCCGCCAGACCCTGCAGAGTTGAGGTGCTGGGATGGTGCTGGGATGCAGGATCAGATGAGGAGGAGGTGACTTCTGCAAAGTGAGATGGTTTCAGAACTCAGTTGAGGGCTAACAGTCACCTGCAGCCACTTCTGCTCTGAGTCAAGAGCTGTTGCTTAAAATGTATTGATCTGAACTGACCTGAAACCCCAGGGCTTTCACAGAAACAATTCATTTCCGAGTGTGCGCAGACTCCCAGCTAATGAAACTAAATGGAGGAATTGGGAATGATGGTATTTTTATGTACCGTCTTCCTTTACAAACATGCTGGAATACCCCTTTATTCCCGTCTTAAGCTAGGTTGTAGTAACCTTGCCCTTCTCAAGAGAAAAAAAAAGAGTTTCTAAAGTTTGTTAATACCTTTCCTATTGCACTTGAATTAATGTTTTTTCCTGCTCTTACGAAACAACAGTTCCTTGGAGTTCCCACACATGGGTGTCCAGACCGAGGCTCAAAAAGAGCATGAACAGCACCACAGGGGAGCTCAGAGTGGGTTTTGTTTGTAGGCAGAGAAATACAGAATGACGAAATAGCCCAGGAAGTGATAAAAGCAGAAAACTTGAGAAACAAATCAAAGGTACTAAGTAATAAATGAGACAGCCTGGCTTGTGAGTAGTGAGGAGAATATTTATGGTGGCCTGGAAGTATGTGCGGGAACAGCACTGGGATATGGCAGAGAAGGGCTGGCAGGGCAGCAGGAATGCGGGGGTGGAACTCGGGCAGGGGTGCCGGTGCCCGGCTGCAGGGCACGGCGGGGGTGCAGCGTGTTCCCCAGAGCGGCACCGCGCCGGCAGGAGCCCCAGGGACAGCGGCGCAGCCCTCCCTGCGCTGTCACTAACATCCCGCGCTGCAGAGGCAGGGAACCAGACCCAAAAGCACAACTGCAGCTACAATATCCTAGAAGTCTTATGGTTACTTGAAAGATGGTGAAGGGGAAACAAAAATACCTCATTTAAAGTCCTGTTTCCTCTATCAGATTTGTACTTTTCAGTCATCCCAATATAGTTCCTTTGTAGCTCCTCCTTGTGCTGGACAGAGTGTTAGAATGAGGGACCTGTAGAACGGATCACTTGGTGGACGTGAGCACTACCCTGCTTGTACAGGTAGAGCCACAATAAGGCAGGGGCTTGCTAGAGTTTCTGCTAATGTTTCTAAGTGATTTGCTGTTCTCCCGAATAGAGGACCCCTTTCTGCTCTGTTGTTTTTCTCATTTTGGCAGTAGTGTAGGCTACAACTCTGAAAAAATATTAGTTGCCTGCCTAGCTCGTAGCTTTCAGGATTTACTGAAAGTTACAAAGAGGAAATTCATCATGATCTGGAATGAACTTGAAAATATACAAAAAAGAAAAGCTCTCAAGCTTCTTTTTGAGTGTCAGACAGTTTCAAATGTTAAAATTATATATACTTGTGTTTATTGGAAGGTGATTTATTCAAAGAGCATTCAAATTTGTCTATAACAATATTTGTAATTAACAGGTCTGCACAGGGATCTTGATTTGAATTCTTAAGAATTTCAACTTTTACCAAGAGGTTTCTCTGTTTAATATTTTCAGTTAATGGAGAAAATGCAATTCAGTGTATATTTACTTCGTAGCCAAAAACAGAAAATACACTGTGCTTCAGACTATATTAAAAATGTGTTGTTATAGAAGTGAATAAATTGCCGATACTGTTGTTTTTGAACATACAAAAAGATGAAGGAAGGGCATGTCAGTTACTGATAGGATGTGACTGAGCTCCTCGTGGTGTTATGTTGAGCATGGGCAGCCCTTCCCTCCCTCCCTAACTTGTAAGGGTCCTATATGTTGTGTGCTGCCCCCTTGCCCAACACATTTTTGTACAGCTTCACCATGGCCCAAACCCTGCTCTGGGGGGCTCATTTCCCCACTGTGCATCACACCTTGTGCCAGCGAGGAGCAGTGACATGGGAATGAGTGGCTGGAAGGGGGCTCCTTTGCTTAAAGGAGCGTAACGGCAGCGGCTGCCGGAAGCGTGGGCACGGCCGGAGCGACGCTCCAGCTCCCCCTGCACCCTCGTTGGACGCTCTGTGCTTAAGTTCATCTATTTCCTGATAAGGAAAAAAGGCAGCCCGGCCTCCCGCGTACGACTGAGCTGCATCCATGCTATCTGCCCTCTTTATGAGGGCTGGAAACCTTCCTGTGCTCCGCTCACCCCTCAAATATGCTCTGGAGCTTTCTTTGTCTTGAAATAGCCTGCAGAGCGCTCCGCAGCAGCGGCCCCGCGCCGGCCCAGGCGCCGCAAGCCGCCAGCAATTGCTCTTAACCGAGAAGGGTTAAGAGTCAAATACTCCCCGACTTCCCCAATTCTCAGCTGGCTTGAAGCTGGTCGCAGAGTTAAACGACCTCCACAACAAAGCATGACTAATCTGACTTTATAAAAGCCTGCTGGAGGCTAAAAATTAGGAATGTGCTTTTAGAAGCTGACACTTCTGTAGTTCTCAGTGGCTGTAAACCCTTTTTCTAAGTTGTCTTCCAGCTTTCAACAAACTCCTAAAGTATCACTAAGGGGTATATTCTTGAGATGTGTTATTAGGTTGAGATTTTAAAGGGAGAGGATGCTAGAAAATGGAACAGATTTTATAAATTAAATTTCTTCTGCCACTTTGAGAGTCACTTTTGCAATTCTGGAATTAATTGTGATTTTTTTTTCTTCAAGAAGAAAGAGAAATCTTAATTTGTTACAGGACGAGAGATTACGCAGCTCAGGAGTCAGCTCTTTGTGACTATAAATGTTCAGCCCTGAAAGAAACAGTCTGTTCCTTTTCATACACTTGAATGACTAGTGTCAACTTTACAAGAGAAAACCTGTAAGAACTTTCTTTTTACCAGTTTTGTCCATAAATGTCTCGCAGTTTCTCCTGTCTAATTCATAGGAAAACAGTATTGTGCATCATATGTTCAGAGAAGCTGTTTCCAGCAATCTGCACGTTTCCTACAGAAACTTACTTGACAACGTATTTTTGAAGCTCTATGAATGCAATCAAGGGAGAATAATAAAATGAGGAGATGAGAAACCAGCACGTAGTCAGCCAGGGGTCAGATTTTAACTTCCTCTCTGTTTTGCCCCTGTGGTGTGGAACAGCTCCTCCTCAGAATCCAGAATTTCAGAGCCCTTTGGTGCCCTTGCCTGCAGTGAAAGTCTGAGGAGCACCTCTGAAGAGCAGCAGTGAAGTATTTTTACATGCCCTGTATTAATATCTTTTTATAAAATACTCATCTGTTCCACTGTGGAGAAAAAATATGATTTTAACTTGTCTTTATCCTTACAATTTAGAGAAAACAAAAAGGTTTAATCCTTTCCTGTGTCTTTTGTCATATGAGAACTACAGTAAGTCTTCCTCCAGCAACAACCACAAAAACAATCCTGCTTTTAGCATTTCCTGTGGGAGCAAAAAAAAAAAAAAAAACCAACAAAAAACTAGCACTTTCAGAACTGTTCAAGAAACAGTTTCCCTCTCAAGCCTTGATGCTGCTATTGTGTTTACTCAAACTGTGACTGGCATCAGTGAGACTTTTGGGTGTCAGTTTTTGACTTGTAAATAACAGATAATCGCATAAAAGTCCTGTGGTTCTGTGGACAACCCAAAACTCCTGACATGGAATAAGAAGAGATTATTTCCCAAAGACCTCTGAATCCTGGAAGCCCTGTGAACTGTACGAAATCCCCTGGAAATCAAGACTGAATTTAAAGCCTGGGTCTCTGCCTGTCTCCCTACCTATAAGACACAGATCCATCAGTGTCAGTGCATTACCAAGGTCTCTGCAGCAGCAGTGTTGTTAATGCTAAAATCTGAACAACCAGTCTTTTCCTCTATGTCTTCTCCCTCCTCCCCTAATCAGAGGGTTGCTGTTTTCAAAATTCATCATTTTGGCTCTTCTATTTGCTTTCTGGTTTCTGAAATGTGCTTTCTTTTACAGCAATGACTAGGGCTAAAACCTCACCTTTTAAATGGTTCTCACATGTTCATATGAACCCACTGATTTAGAATATAAATGGAGAGTTGAAGACATAACTTGTATGTGTTCTCTCCTTTTCTAAATAACCATTCCATCAAATTTGAGGTTATTATCAAAAGGACTTCTGCTTCTGATTCCCTCAAAAATGAATGGGACAATTAATGTAATGTTTTCTCCATAGCAAAAGCCCCAAGACCATGAAAGTTGGCAGAAATACAGATAGAAAGGCTCTGAACAGAATCTTCCAAGTACTATATATTAATTCTAGTTTTGGCAATAGATACATCAGACTGATGGTGTCTGTTACGCTCCTTCCTTTCACACAAGAACTCATCATCAGAGTATTTATTCAGGATGGTGCCTCTGCCTTGACTGCAGAGTCCTAAACATTCAATTACTGAGATTCTGGTCTCTTGCCAGTGTTTTTTTAAATAATTTATACAAAGTAGAAGCATTTCAAGAGACTAAATTCAGAATATTCCTCCTCCAGCTATCATTGATAGCTATGACGGTATTGTGCAGGGAGGAAATACAGAATAGCATCCCTTAGAGCAGATAGAGACATGAACTTAATACTGCCTACCACCCAGAGGGGAGCTCATATCTATGAGCTGCATTTCTCTTGGCTAGATCTAAACCTAATTCCAGTACAATGGCATATTTGTAAAAACATATTTGTAAAACACATCACTAATTATAGCCTGGGTGTTTGGAATTATAAGCCCCACCTATTAAGCTTTGGGAAAGGATGGTGTTTCACTTGAATTTTACTAGCTCATTCTAACATGGTCATTTCTGCCACAAAAATAAAAAGCTCCTGATGAACAGTAACTACAAAACTAAAATGTAAGATACAAGAAATCTTACACTGTAACTGCTACAGTTCTTTCTGCTTTATTTTGCTTGTGCAGACAAATAGTTAAATAGCTCCAAGGTGGTTTCCTTGGGAGAATGTGTTTATTTGATCAAATTCAGTGTGGCCTAGACCCCAAATATAAATTCTAGTTTCAAACAGAGCGCTACTATAAAAGTAGAACTAGTGTGTGGCCTTCTAGACCTCACGAAATATGTTGGTTTGTTACACAGTCAAAATAAAGCTGTCCCTTAAAACACATACATTAACTCCATGTCTTCCACTCACCAGAATCTTTTCTCTCGGGTCTGCTTTTTCTTCCAACCACTGGGATTGTGCCTTAATCATAAGGAACCTGGCTGGGCTATAGAGTTCTTAATAAAAAGCATATATGGTATGAAAGGAACATCCTGCCTACTTCAATCATTAAGGATATAGGCTTTGGGAAATACTGCTCCTGTTTACTAAGCTTGAAGCTCTACAACCATGAGATTTTTAGAACAGGGTTTGCCTTTTAATTTGTGATTCCCTTCACATTCTAGAAAGCAGGTTGAGCAAGAACAAGGGTTCTCCTCTCCCAGGTAGGGCCTGGAAAATCTTGTTAGTTTGGAGGCTTTATTGCTCTTAGCTGGCTGAACCTTCAGACTTCTGATATATGCTTTAAACATTAAAAGAGCATTATTAGTGCATTATGTGTCAGGCCAAGTTCGTCCACCTAATGTAACAAGTCAAACTGAAAGGTAGTTCAGCAACTTGATTATGCCAAGTTTGGGGTCATCTCCAGTTCCTCCTTTCATTTGTGAACTTCTAACTAATCGTAAGTTTTCTATTACTTCTATGAAGTGGAAGAAACAGCATCTCTTGCAGTATCTATGAAGTGCTTTAACTTTTTGCAGATGTTAATGTATTGCTGTGGCGAGGACGTATGGGCTCCATCTGGTGGCTAATTGAAAATACCTGTATTTCTATTTGAAAAGATGAACCAATTTTACAGTTTAGACAAGTTTAATGTGTGAAGATTGTAAGAAGAGATCCTCCTACAGTTGTGCCTTTCTTTAGCTGGTCTTTGGGGAACTGGACAGTTTTAGAGAGCGGGAGTAGAACCAAACATGTCACCTCTAACCTAGCTCGCTATGGGCTAAAAACTGTTCGTGTTCACAGGTCTGTATGTAAACCACACCACCACACCTGACACTAATTAATAGTATTTTTGCAGCCTCATCAGAAAAAAAATAGTATTTACCAACAGCAACCCACCTTCCCACAAGCAGTGATGACCTCTCACCACCAAATCGCTGTATTTGAGCGTGACAGCGTAGAGAAGCTCAGTCATGTCTCATGACTTGCACATAATCTGCAAACAATGGAGATTTTTGACTGTAAAATACAGGGAAGCACCTTAATAAACATTGATTTTAAACATTGATAATGCCTGGGTTTAAAAAAAAAAAGTTTTAAATATTTGCATGTATACTGTAATTAGAACACATTTTTTTCTCCTTTGCTTGTCTGGGTAGTGAGGTCAGTCCAAGCTTGACTGTCTACAAATGGCATCAGACCTTGAAAAAAAGGGGCCTCCCAGATGACTTTTTTGCCCAGCATCAAATATATGACACTGCATGAGGCAGACACCATACAGAGATATTCTGGGCCAGACCACATGCCACAGGGGTGCCTCTGACATGCAGGACTCGGGACTTTCCCCTCAAAGGCATGCGGGCAAATCTAGCCCTCTGCAGCCTTGAGGATGCTCTAGTAAGCAATATATGAACAGCTGATAAAGCTGCTTCACATGCAGCCTCAGAACCTTTCCTGCTCTTTAGCATATAAAAACATTAAGTGTAAATTAGTAGCTACCTGAAGGCAATAGAGCAGCACACTTTGTGCAGTGTGATTGACATACTAAGAAAGTGGTTTGTTTACCTGAGGATTCTTTTAAAATGTTATATACACGTGTTCCAAAGTTAGTCACAGCTTGTATCAGTTACGAAACTGCTCCATTTATCATCAATTAATTTGGTCCATAGAGGCATACTGGAATCGTAAATGTTGTATCATTAGGTTGCATTTAATCCAAAATAATAATCTGAGAGTTAAGTAAATGTGTAACAGTCACCTTTGTGTCAGACAAGTAAAAACCGACAAGAATAAATGAAGAGGCACATATGAAGCGGTATGAAGCATTCCAGAGTGGTGGGTGTTCCAAGCTAGGAGAAGGATGAGGTTGAAGGAAATATTGTTCTTGCAACTGCTTGAGCATCCACTAACCCAAGTTATAAACCACTGTTTGAAAGTAACAAACACAGAGCAAAAAATAACTCCTGGGAAGGGTTTTTCTTCAGCGAATCTTTAGCAGTCTTGTAAATGGCAAAGGAGAAAGAAAAACTGAAATAAATGCAAAGCTTTTGAAACGACAGCAGAACATTGCTAAGGATTAAATTGTGTTTTAGTGGGACAGGGGCTGAGGGAAATGAACCGTATGACTTGTAAGCAGAGTTCCCCATCTCGGTGCTTCCTAAGGAAGGAGGGGTGTTCACGGCACGGCCAAACCGCAGCGAGGTGGGAGGGCCCCATCGTGCTAGCAAATGCAGTACCAGAATGTGGGCTTCTGACTTTTAATGTTTTTCTTGCATTTCTTTTCTGCATGGCAGTAGTGGAATAGGGACTTCTAAGCTTCTGAACAACTGAGAGAACCAGGTTTGAAGAAGACATGAGGAAGAACCAATCGGCAAAAGATTTCTTAAAAACTCAGAACCGTGTGTGCCAGATCTGACTTGGCATCATCATTGCTTTTTTGACATACCACTTGCAAAAGGCGCCAAAGCAGTCAAATTAGAACACCCAGTTAAAGCTCTTTTGGACTCTTTTCTGTTCTATAAAACTTATCTCCTTGTGACTATCATTTACATATGTGAAAAACTAACTGATGTCTCCTTTCGCAGAGCAGATAGCCAAGAGAGGCAGATGCCAGGTGTTAAAGGCAGCACTCAAATGAGTCTGCAAAGGTTGTTAATCACGTTGGACTGCTCCTTTTTCTGAAATGAGCCTTTCTGACTAAAACTGGTCATAATATTTAACCTAAACTTTAGAAGTGTATACAGTGCACTAAAACTTAAGCGTTTTTCAGACAGTTAAAATGCTAAACTAGCAAGTGCTAAAGAAATAATGTGTTTTAGTCTCAAGTGAAACAAAGTGAAACAAGGTGAAAAAAAAAACAAACTTGAAAACTGAGCAAAAAGGGTCCCTGAGGAAGGACAGGATGGTGAGATAGATCCTGCTGCCTTTGACACCCCTTGTCACCACCATCATCATTTGCAAGCTGAAGAGGACCTTCCATGCAGCACTGTGCTTAAATACGGAGTGAAGAAATGGTGCTCTGGTTTTATTCCAAGAATGGTGAAAAATTGTGACCAACAAGGAGATGAGTAAATGTGAAATAATCTTCACAGGGCACAGTATGCACTCTGTTTTGGAACTAAACCTTGCAAAAGCTGACTGGAAGAAGAGAATAAGGCATTCATGTTCAGATTTGGGTGTTTCAGGAATCCTAATACTTCCAGATAATTTAATGGGGGAAAAAAAAGGCAAAAAAAGGCAAACAATGTTTCAAATTTAGGGCCAGCATGTTGCCCTCCAGACAACAGAGAATGAGATTGAGACTTGTAAGCAGACTAATCATACTGAACTATATTCTGCTGTAGTTATGCATTTTACTAATTCTAGCTGTGTCTATAAAAGGATGTTTCATTGTTCAGTATAACTGTTAATCTTAAGAAGCATTTAAAATTGGCATTATTTTTGTTACTATTGTTATAAAGTGTGTAAAATATTGTCTGTACTGCAGCTTGTATAGGGGCATGTGTCTTTGCTTGCTTTACTCTTTTTGAGTTTATAAAGTCGCTACATAAATGCAAGATGGTGAGATATCTCAGAATGTGGTTATTTAATGTGACTGCATAGCCCTGAACATTTCAGTATATAGATGTTTAAGGTACCAGTGTTGTTAACATGTAACATCTTCAACATTAATGCAGGCATTATAAAACCTTCAGTACCTTACTGGTATCACTGTCACTTTGGCTGCTATAGTATAATGGTGAATATCAAGAAATAGGTGCCAGAAACCCCTGGAGAACTACTGTGGAAAAAGGCAGGATATAACTGGAAAAATATAGTACAAAACAGAATGATCTTTCCCTGGAGTCCAGGGATGTTGCAAAACTGCTAGGACCTTCACAAAGCCAAGGCCAGGAGGGGAAAGCACTTATATCATCACCTCAAGTTAGACCTAGACTACTGGGCCAAAGGATTTTTTTTAAGCATAGGAAGTCTTGAACAGACAGACTGTGATTCTTCTGTATCTTAGCAATTACTTGCAGTCTATGTAAAGCATCAGTAAAGATATTCCAGGGTAGTTTTCATTATCTTTAAAACTTAATCTGTGCTTTGATATAGTACCTTTAATAAAATGTTATTACAAATCTGCTTATTATTCTTATTTAATTCTATTCCATGCCCGAGTTTAAAAAGTCCCATCAACAAGGGCGAAGTTTGAATCAGCAGCTGCTTCATCCGTTTCAGAATTTCCCCCATTAATCTAGTAAGAATGAAAGGGTGAAAAACAAGATAAGTAAAAATGAGAAAATAAGAGAAACTCATAGGAGCTACAGTTCAGTTTTCATCAAAGTTCTTTGAGCTAAGCATTAAAGTGAAAGTGATTAATCCTATTGTATTGATTTGTATGAAGCACTGACTTTGGACTGTATTTACAGCACACCATTTTTCCTGTTTAAGACTTACCAACATTTTCCAGTTTTGCAACAGATGCAAAAAAAAATGAGTTATTTTGTTTAGCCCCAATCAGATCAGGTAAAAAAAAAAAGTATTTTAATTTATCCATCGGCATCATTATTTATTTTTCTCTCCACCAGAGACTATCCTTTTAATATTTTCAAACAACACCAAGCAGAAATAGCTTTTATACTAGAAGAGTAGAATACAAAATACTCTTGGTAAATAATCTTGATAATCTTGATAAAAATATGATCTGTAAACTCAAAATGTTCCCTATTAGAAACAAGTGCAAGGTGGAATCATCAGTTACCTAAGTAAGAAACAGCTGTCTAACTTCCGTTGAAAAGAATCTGTCCTAATAATATGGTCCTTCAGGCCTGAGCTAGTAGTGTCTCCAGTTTTGACCATGGCACTTGAAAAACAGACCCCAGACACATGCACAGAATTCAGAAGAAATCAGAAGGAAGAATGTCTAGAAGTCTTGAAAATATTGCCTTTGATAGATTGGAATACTTCATCCTGCAGAAGAGCAGGCAGAAGCAGAACATGATGGTTCTTACACATATAAAAACCATCTAAAGAAACTAACTAAAGAAAGAAGAAGAAAAAAAAAAGAGTAAAAGTAACATGTTCTCCCATGTCCACAATGAATAGCAATAGAAATAATGGGCTTAAATAGCAGCTAAAGACATTTGGGGTTGATAGAAAGGGTGACCCAAATGACCTGTAGAGGTGCCTTTGGGATTAGATTCTACAATTCCTTGCTGACAATCTGCTCCTAAGGCTCCCATTTTCTCTTGTCAATAAAGCTGGCACTGGTGGGAAGAAAAAGAGGCTGCAGTTAGAGCAAAGCAGTCAAGAAATGAAGAGACAAAACACACAACACACCAGTTTATCTAGTTGGTGCTACCAACCTCAGCTTTTAATCATGCCCCAGCAAACTGTCAGAAGTGTATGTAAATAAGACCACTCAAAAACCACTTAATTATAAAATAATCATGCCTTGAAACATCAAGAGTTAGTATAAGCAGTGCTGCCAATTTCAATGAGTCTAATCAATCTGATGCAAACTGTTTTGTGAGGATGGAATCAGCTGTTTTTACATAAAATCTCTAAAAACTAGACAGGAAAGTCTTTAAAGTGTAATCTGAACATTCGTGAAAGTTTAACAAGCCACAAAGCAAATAAAAGTCTCATGTGTTTTTTAATCTCACAATTTTAAACTAGGGTTATAATTTTAGAAGGTCTGACTCATCATTTCTGAACTTCTGGTTTGGCAACACCAAATTACCGTGCCCTATATTCTGCTATTCTGAATATTTGCATAGCACTGATCACACATTTGCATAATTTGCAGAAAACATGTTACACTGAACTGTAGTTTTTTTTTCCACACAAAAAGAACATTTCTCATTTAAGAAAGATCATGCATTGGGCTGTGTGCAAAAGGGGTGGTATATAAGGACAAAATAACAAAAGAAGTTACAGAGCACCCCACAACAGACACTGCAGTTTTCAGTACAACAGTACATTGTCAGAAGAATTTTTTTTCCACTTCAAACATTCATACTTCACATCTGAATTGCAATTACTATGCATGTATTCTCAAATACAAACCAGATGGATAGTTTCAGAGATAAAGGATATCATGACAGTATTATTTGTACTTAGAACAACTGTTGTTTAGACTTGACTGAACTGTGACTGATGTACTATAAAATAATTTGTTTGCCTTCACAGATATAATCTGATTTAAGCTGTTTCCTGGATATTTTTGCTAGGCAAATAGCTAACAATTTCCAGATTTTAAGATCTAAGATCTTCTGATCACTGAATCTCAAATCCTGTATATCAAAGCCCATTACATTTCATCACTTTAATGAGCTAAGTAGCTGATGTCTGATTAAACCTTAACTCATGCCTTTTTATACTGCATTGCCTTACGAAACATGTGGAAATGCATTCTTCCTTTTATCCAGAGAAAGATAAGAGTTGAGTTCTCAGTTCTGCTCCAGATACTGAGCTCTTGCTTCACTGAAGAAATCTAAATATCATCTTCAATGTGACTGAGTGGTGTAATGGGGAATAGCCTACAGTGTCTTATGTAACACGGGCAAACAGGAGACACTAAACACAAATAAAAGGATCAGAAAGTGGCCTGCATAGTTCCAAGGGTGCTGACTTGCTGTTCTGGGAGTTACTGACAAAATATGGCTTAAAAACTCAGTATGAGGGAACCACAGCAAACGTTGCACTGAAGGGAAAAATCAGACTTGTGCTAAACTCTGCACCATGAAGCTCACTCTTTAATTTCTGAACCAGTTTGGGTTACCTGTAGCATGACTGCATATGAAGCAACATAAAAGAAAACCATGTGGCTCTTCCCGTGAGAGAGGATGACTGTAGAGATGAGTTGGTGCACAAATTGTCCTGCAAGCCTGGGAGAACTGCTGACAAAAAGCAGTCCCGTAGCTGCTCTGCTGAGAAGAGAGAATAAGTCTAATGAGATTTCAGGGGTTGTTCCTCTAGTTAGACTGGACTTTCTCTAAGGACATTTATAAGGGATCAGAGATGATGGCAAGAGCATCACGTGAACTTTTGATTAGGAACAAAAGTTTAAAAATCAGCAACATATAGTTACACAAGAATAAAACTGCACCTTGTACTCAACTGGAAAATAAATATACTTCTGCAATGGGAAAAATGAAATATTTAGTAGCCTCAGTCTACAAATCTTTTGACTCTTCCAGAGAAAGCCCGTGATTCACTGTGTCATTTACATCGCTACCATTAACATTCTATTCCCATAACATTCCTCCAAGGTGTTTCCCCCAAATTTACCATAGCAGAACTACAATTCAAACTGTAAAATGAATAGGATGGAGGGAGCACTATCAGGGTAAGCAGTAATTCAAACCAAAGCTAAGAGCTTTGGGACAAATTAATGAAATCTCATTTACCCTAAAAATCTGCTTGATTACAGTACACCAAGGTGTGATATCAAAGTAATTTTGGTGCAAAGATTGTTTATTGTGCTAATCCATTTGTCTTGTTATTCTTCATTAGTTTTCTGCACCTTCTTTCTTTTCTATACCTTTTTTGAGACAGGCCCCCCTCTGTTCTTCACTCTGGAGTAACAGGGCCCTAGCTTGTATGGTGTCTGCAACAGGAGGACTGCTGGTCCCTAACAGACTATCCGCACAAGGATTAAACAATAAGTAACATCAATTTTTCATCTGAAGCTGAATTTATCAACCTTCTCTTCCTATATTGCTCTCTGGCATTTCTCTTTGCTCCATATGCTACAGACAACTGAATGGAGGAGCAGTGGATTATAGGATGGTTCTGTGATGAGTCAGTCACTGGTCTAACGACAAGACAAAATGACTCCCCATTAAAGAAATATGCATGCGGGATATACGGAGAACCTCGCGCTGCATGCAGAGAGCAAACTGACAGTTTCCATTTTCCATTGGCCACTTCTGGATTTCTGCATGTCAGAACCTTCACATCAATAAAATATGGATCTTTAGCATAGTAATTGTTAGCTAAGTGTGGTCTACATTAACTGTTAGAAACTATTCTGTAGAAAGACTACATTCATCTACATTCACTACAAAAAAAGGTCATACTAAAAAACTTAGAAAAATACTCCAATTAAAACCAGAATGTTTCAGAGAGTGAGTTAGACTCTCTGCAGTAAGTGCATCAACATCCATCACGGTGGTACAGGTTGTCACAGACATTTTCTACCTGGGCTGCTGCAACATAATGCTAAGGACTGGGGCCTAAATGCAGAGATGATGATTTAAGTATATGGAATACTTAATCCTCCTTGCTTCCTGTAACACGAAGTCTACGGATAGCAGAATTTCAGCTGCATTTTTGAAGTAACTACCCCAGAGAAACTATTCACTAATCCTCAGAGGAAGAAAGATCTTAACATGGTATTTTGCTCTGGCTCCTATAAATGGACTATTTTAAGCATAAGGAAGAAGTAAGGAAGCAAGGAAAAATAAGATGAAGGGACCACAGCATCAGAGCATCTGCCTCGCTCGGAGTTAATAGCTCCGCAGCTTTTGCAATGCAGCTAAATGTAGGCGTGACGACACTTTATATTAGCACAACAGACAAAAATTTGGAGGCATTTCAAGAATGGTCACCACGCAGGGATACGCAGCAACAGGGCTCCTAAACACCCCACGCTTCTCCTTAGGGAGAGGAAAGCTCCATGCTGGGTCCTCCCGCCTCACACCAGGCCCAGCTCTCCTTTAGACAGCCGCAAAGCCGGCTGAAATTCGCTGCTGTGGTTTTCAGGAAGGGGTGGCGGACGGCAGGAGAAGTCGCGGGTGCCCGGGGGAGAACTGCAGTGACTCAGTGGGGCCAGGGAAGGGGATGTGGGCGAGCGGCGCTGCCGCCCGCCCAGCCGGGCCGAGGCCAGGCCCCAGCAGCGGCTCCCCGGGGACGCGCCTCATAGCCGAGCGGGCGGCGCGGCGGGCTCCCGCGGGCCGT
>JAWLRI010000086.1:6184650-6217811 GCA_034781795.1 Crypturellus tataupa
GCATGGGTGCCCATGGTAGTCCTGCAAATCCTCTTCCAGGAACCAGAAACGCTCTGCACCTCTGCCTTTGAGCAAAGCCAGCAGCCTGCGCACTGAGGTCTCCTTGCAGGGAAACGTCCCAGTATGCTGAGCAGCCCGGAGGGGTTTTGCGTGCTGGGATTTGTGGTTTCCAGGGCGCAGGAGGTTACCAGGATACTGGTGTAAACAGGGCCGGGAGCTGTGCCCTTCCCACAGCCCCAGCAGCCTCCCCGCAAGCACCATGTGGCTGTGAGTCCCCCCAGCTCCTGCTGCTGAGGCTCACACGTGCCCCTGCTCCAGGGCCTCTCCGTGTATTATAAAGAGGAGTTCTAGGGGGCTGTTTGCTAGCCGAAAATAGTCCAATACTTCTAATTATTTGTTTATGTCCTTCCTGTATTTCTATCTCAAAGTTGGACGGAGTTTCAAAGCGGTTTGCATGGGTGAAGGACCTGCCCATCCATGAAAACGCAGTGAGGCTGCAGGGAGCGGCTGGCAGAGGGGTGAAGGGGACACAGCCGTTTTTTTCCCTCAACCATGGAAGAGGTTTGTGTGTATCTCCATGATGCCTGTTGTTTATTTTGGATTAAAGCGAGATTGGGGCTGTGCGTGTGCCGTGGGGGCTATTTTTGCAGTATGTTTCTCTAGGGCCAAGTCAGAACCTGGGGTTTTTCCTCCTGGTTCCTCTGATATTTCTGATGTCTGGGCGCCCCGTGGGCTGGGACCTCCCTTGGGCAGATGATAACCTGTGGGTTTGAGTCCATATCAGGCCATGGTGGAGCCTTGTACAACTGCAGGATCATGGGGACCTGGACTGACAGCCCTGGGCTAAAATGGAAGCCGAGGGGTAATGGAGGCCTGAGATGGGGGTGCCCACAGGGTCATGACGTTTTGGAAGCCACTTGAGATGTTGCTGTCTCAAGTCTTGCATGCCTAGAAGGTCTTAAAGATGCCCACAGGAAGGATAGGGGGCCTCAATGGAGAGCTTCCCACAGGATGTTTGACCATATCACTAACCACTACCACGTGGAGGTGTGCGTTTCTGAAAATAAAAGCTCAACACAAAACTTTCTGTGTATTTGGCTTAAAAGAGTAATCACCACCCATTTGTGTTAGTGAGAAGCTGCAGAGGGGCATTTTGAAGACACCAGAGTGGTATTTTCCCCTTCTGGTTACGCTCTGTGGTGCCTCCATTTTCTGGTTTTCTTTCATAGTTCCTGATGTTCTGATGTTCATAATGTCTTGTAGTTCCTCGCATGCCACATAAAGCTACAGCTTTTGATGAAGTCCTTCCACCTGAAGATTGTAAACCAGCATTAGAAAGTTGGAACTGCAGACTAGAGAAGACAAAATTAAATAACCACTTTTGGTCAAGGGATTAGAGCCATGGGTCCCAAATAGTTAGTTCTGTGGTCAAACCATTGCCTGCTACAGACATGAGATGATTTTAGTGTTTCATATTCACCACTCTGATCACGTTACATTGAACAAGAATTGGTGGGAGCCTGTGGTGATCTGTCAGAGTGAGAATAGCCAAAAGTTACAGAAGGCCTCAGCACTTCCCTTCATTTCCATTTATAGCCAGAAAAAGGATTTTGGCAATAAGGTTCATTTTATTTTAAAGGTGACTTGCACATAATTGTTAAGAGTCTGCAGGGCTTTCATGTAGATTAGGTAACAAAAGGACTAATAAGTTTCATTTATTTATTTTCAGATGTTCCCCCCTTTTTTTATGAGTAAATATTGTAAAATCCTGTTCCTCATAGTGTTGTTGTGTTCCTTGAAGGGTCTAACTTCTCTTTATTGTAAATTCTTAAAAAAAAATCAGTAAAAATAATGCATAGCATTTTCCACTTTTAAAAATATTAAAATAGGTAAAAAATATAATTTAAATCTAAAATTTTATATTTAGAATAAAATTTAACCTTTAAAAAAGGTTAAATATATCCTGATATTTACTCACCAAAAGTACATAAATATTATATAAAAAAGTATTGTATAATACATAACTTCATTTGATTTCCCAAACTTCATTGGTTCACTGAGTATGAAAGAAAAGAAATTCCTTAGCAAACTTTCAATTATTTCTTTGTAAGCTGAAAGAATTATAGAAAGATAGATGATCTTTCTTTATAGCTACCTATTTTTCTCCTTCTTGTGTGTCAGCCTTTTAGCTCAAAGAATTTCTGTTTGAGCAACTTATGAGCAAACAAGGCGTGGGTGAAAAGTAGATTTAAGAGATATATAAAGTGACCAATATACATAGCGCTTGTATTGTAAATATTTTGTTAAGTCGAGCTGAGAAGATGAGGACAGATTTTATAACAGGCATTCTCTACGCTGCCTTTTTTGCAGATGGTAAAGCTAACCCCAGGCGTTTGGTACTGGAAAGATGATACTAACACCATTGAATTTGAAAGGTAAAACATGATGTTCAGTTAAAATTATGGACATTTAGATCTTGATTCGTTAGTTCCAAGTAAGGTAAAATCAGAGTCTAATCATATTTTGCCTGAACTTTAACAGTAGTCCTACATACTTGATTTTCATTTTTACTTTTTATAACACAGTTCTTTATGCCATACTGTCCTCAAGCAGAATCCAATGCAGAGGGCCTTTAAAAATGGCTATACATCTGAAGCAATTGGGGAAAAAAAATAAAATACAGAATATATATTCCCTGTGGTCCGGTACCTGGCAGGGATGGAGTGTGATCTCTGCTGCTGCCTCCCTGCCCAGTCGGGCATCTCCCAAGGCTTCGTCACGGTGGCCCAGCTTCCACAGTCTGAGTCTGGGCAGCTCCAACTACCCTTTTTGTTAGGCTTGGGACGCTGCTGGCTGGTGGTTCCCTGGGGATGGACATGAGTTAACCAGTTACTCCTGTCTGTCTTTTCCTGTGATAATCAGAGATCAGCTCCAGTACTGAATAGTTTACACTTAAAATCTATTTTCTGAGGCAAAACCCCATTCTACCTTCCCTCTAGTTTTAGAAGGAACAGACAGAGTTTTTGAGTCAGCACCAATCAACTCTCCTTTCTGGCCACTAATTTCAGTCAATGGATAGTGGTGGGATATTATGAAATTATCAGATGTATTTACTTCTTCAAAGCCTACCATGAAGAAAAAGAGCTTTCTTAGAGACAAAATAATTTCTGCCTAAACACAGAATGGAGAAAGGAACCTCCATGAGGGCAAAGGACTAGTTGAGCTGAAGGTCAAGAAGGTATATGTAGTAATCTGCTGTAAAAAAAATGCAGGCTGGGAATTAAAACAAGGTGGCTATTCATTGGTGTCGTCAGCACCAGAAAAGGGGAGATAAAGCCACCTGAGATATTGATTACTTGAAGGGTTTATGTGACACTGTGCTTGTGATGGCAGGAGACAAAGTAGGAGGACCCTGGGAAGCCTCTCTACTCTTTGCTTCTAATTTTTGAAAGTAAGGTCTCAAATTGATCTCATCACAATCCAAGTGTTAGGTGGAGGCCCAAAGATATAACCTTTTGTATCATGGGTTATTGCTCTCTTTGCACTGCTGCCAGTGATGGAAATGCATGTAATTAAATGTTCACACTCTGTATTCCAGCTCCAGTTCAGAATCTTGTGAAGACCTCAAGAAAGGAAAAAATATTCACTTTCAGGAAATGGGAGGCCAGGCATTAAACAGGTATTTCAATTCAACTAACCCATCTCCAAAAAAAGCAACATTATTTAGGTGGAAATCTTTTTGTCCATTGTTGAGGATCATGTCTGAACAAAATATACGAAACAGGAAGACACCTGTCATTTCAGCAGGGTGGATGAGTGGTCTGAACAAAAGAAAAAACAGAGCCAGACATGCCTGATGTTGAATGCTAGCTCAGACACTGGCTTGGTATGACTTCGGTAAAGTCATTCAGCATCTTTGTTGCTGTTTCCACATTGCTCAGAATGAGGTAATAATTCCCATCTACATAGAAAGAGTATTGTGAGGTAATTAATTCATCTTTGTAAGACACTTCAAAGATTAAAGTATTATTATTATTATTAATTTTATAAATTCACGACCTGGTGTAGCTGACTTTCATTCCTTAGTTAAAATCTCTTTGATCTAAATAACATAGTCGCAATTTATTATATTAGCAACCAAAAGAGCAACTTCAGACACAACCCTAAGAGGTGAAGTGCCCTGTTTCTCTGAACATCCCCAGCCTGTTCTGTGGTTATAATGATTGAGAGTTAGCTCAGGGTATCTGCTGAACACTATTTCGCTGCCTGTCTTTTTGAAATAGAATGTAATGAAAACAGTATGTAACAGTATGTAGATTATTCTCTGACTGGAATTGACACTGTGTCCTTAAATGTTATATGTTGGTGAACTACTAGCATCTTTCAAGATGTATGCACTGCAATGTTCGCTGGAAGAAAGTTGGCTGAGCAAGAGGGAAAATCTCGTAGGCTGTTAAGGCGAGTGCGAGATGAATATGTGACCTTGGATGATGTCAAATGTGAGTAATTGCTGGTATTTGATCTCAGCATACAGATTAGAAAACGATTTGCATTCATGGCTGATAATTTGTGGAGAAGATGCAATTTTTCTCCTCTGCGTGTTTTCAGATGCTGCTTTGTTTTTGGGACAGGAAAGTGAGGCACATCGCATGCTATCATTTACAACAGTTATGAGGTATATCCTTTAAAATTTGTTTCAGGAATTATATGAGTGAGGCTGGTAGTGGAGAGGTTACATTTTATAAGAAGCAGAAAGTAGAATATCAGTGGTTTAAGACATTTGTTTATACTGCCCAGTGGGAAACTATACCAGATACATGTCTTCCTTGAGATGTGCAGAGAAATAAACTCTTGCTTGAAAGAGTCTCCCTCTGGATTAGCTACAGGCTTTGACTTAGGCCTAAATACTTAAAAAGTTTTTATATACCTCACTCCAAATTACTCCATGTTCACCAGAGAGAGCGTCAGTGATGTTGGATACACCAGGAGCACCTAACACAGCTGGGAATCTGCTGCCTTCTTGTGCTGGTGCTTCTATCATCCCTGCAGAGCACCTAAATTGCTGCTATTACGTAACAGCACTACTTGCTAGGAGCAAGGAGCCACCTGGGAGAACATCTCGTCTCAGAGGCATGGCTCTGAGATCAGGAGGGTGGTACAGTAGCTGCACTGCCTCTTTGACTTAGGGAGGTGCCTGTAGACCTTGCTGAGCCTTTGACATACTGTCCTTGAAGAAGGGGAGAGGTATCCCAGGTATCCGCCTTGTTCCTCTGGTGTGGATGCTACCCTTTCAGTGTGTTTAGTGAAGAAAAGGTGCTTTGGGGAGCCTGTCTGGTCATATCCAGTTCAGTCCACCCTTCAACAGGCCTTTTGGACTCCTGGTAATTCTCTGCAAGCCTTCAAATTCTTACTGCCAGGATACTGTGCTTACTACAAATAGATCTACACTGTATATATAGTATTTTATATACTGTAGGCCCTGAGTAGAAGCTCTTTCCTAATAAGCTGATGTTTGTATCTGGAAATCTGTAGATACCATGGTGACTTTTCTACCTTTCATTTAGGAATAAGAACTTAGATGCATTCCTCATGACGCTGATTTTATACATATCTTTTTACCTGGAAAAAATTGCCCTGGAAAAGACAACCAAAGCTCCAGTTTCGTGAGTATGAGGCTTTATTGGTGTAAGTGCACAGGACATGCCCCAGCAAATCTGGAATCCCAGGGCAAGCTTGCCTGTCAGAGTCTGTGGGATCCGGCATCTGAGCAAGGATTACTTGCATGAGCAAATACTGCATAACAGGGCTTGCCCTGCGTATAAACTGGGTTTGTTATTGCTGGCTTTGTTAAAACGCTCAGAGCTAAAGCCACAAGCATATATTGGTCCAGTCTATATATGGAAGATTACTGGGATGTGGCCCTTAGTCTTACCTTTTATCTCCCTTTGGCCTGTGTGCTGTCTGGAACATAGGCTTTTGTGACTATGTAGAGAGACAAATTTTCTGGGAGCCCATTTTTCCAGCCCTTGCTCTGGGTAGTGTACACTTTCCAGCCCTTGCTCTGGGTAGTGTGCACTGTGGTTTATGTGGCATGGCAACATCCTACTCCGCATTTCAAGACAGTGCCGGGATACAGCCTTGCTGCAATGGGGTCACCAGATAGTTTGGCTTGTCAAGGTAACACTGCAGTGTGAATAAATTGTTACTACTACTGTGAATACTAAGTCTGTATGACTGCCGTGGACGGAATTACCATCCCTTATTGCCATTTCCTGGTAATAACATTAATATCCAATCATTTCTGCTTGCAGTACAGAGCACAAAATAATCATATCTGAGTTTGCTGATGTTAATTTATACTGTGGGTCACATTGCTTTAAGATTCCTTTTAAAATACTTTGCAAAGTAGGCTAGGATGACTCAGGTGCTACCAACATGTTTCGACAGGAGGAATATATGCTAGGAAAGCAGTTCCCATGTAAGGGTGTATGACCACATCTGCTGCCTTGCAAAGTGGAAGTGGGGATGCCAAAGGAATAGTTTAGGAGCTGCTGTGTTAGAGGGTTACATGCCTTGGGAGGAAGTATTTCTGAGTTACAAACCATGATTATAAGAAACCCTAATGATCTGCTGGGCTCTTTAATAGTCTTGGAGAATTGATTGACCATTTTATTAAAACACCTCATAATTACTTACTTCACAGTTCATGATATAAAGAGCTGATTTATCTGGATTGAAGAAAAGATTGTTGGAGGACTGGTGAAATTTACTTAAGGAATTTACTTGCTCCACATCCATAGATTGTTAGGTGTTTCTCATTGTGCAGACAACAATTCATAAATAAAGAAACTCATTAATGTAATGTCATATACAAAAGTCCTAGAATGAGTTGATGTGCATTGGGCTGCAGTTTACAAGATGATCCCTTTTCTCTTGGATGATGAAGTACAATGAGCAACTTCATGCACCAGAACAGCTCAAAGTGGCTCATATAATTGATTGGCACTGCAAACATAAATACAAGCAGACTGAAGCAAAAAAGAAGTTTGGACCTCTTGCCATAAAGGGTGATGCTTCTTGTATCCAGAGGGCTCTAGTTATTAGCTATCATCTATAAACTTTGTATGATCTCTGCCAGGGAAGACTTTTCACTGTGTTCTGGCATGTGATACTATCAAAATGATTCTCGTTCTTTGGTGGGAATCAACTGCCCACTCTAAGGTTCCCAAAGATATACTCTACAATACTGTTGCATTTAGAGTCATTGCTTCCCCCAAAAAGCAGCTTGTTAGGTAGGGTTACCTGCATGCAGTGCACCTTCAGAGAGACTTAAAGAAGAGGCACTTACTGCAAAGGAGTAGAAAGCTGGAATATTAGTCTACAAAACTATAAACACAAAGAAAGAAAATAAAATGGCAAAAGGCAATTTTAGATCCTCCTTAATGTTGAAGTTCCTCCTTAATTGTTCTAGCATCTTAGCTGACTTGGAGAACCAGGGAGACAGCAATTGTGCTGGGAAGAGCTTTGTGTCATTACGCCTTCTTTACCTGTGCAAAATCTTGCATTTTCTGTATAATCTGCCAGGTCTAATTCTGAAATGGTGTCTGCTATATTTAAAAGCAAATATGGTGAGTACTGTCTTTCCCCTTCTGTGGGTATCTTCCTTAATCTTGCCATCTAGAAGGTATTTTTATTGAGTTTATTTTTAGCTTAAATGATTCCCCTGTTGGTCACGACATTCCAGGACTTATCACAGTACTTTGTAAGATATGGATATGGGCAAGGTCAAATATACATAAAATGCACAGGGAATTGGAACTGATTGGAACTAGATAATGAAAGAAAGTTTCCAGTCACCTGAAGAACAAAATTTTGGAATGATCTTCTGTTAAGAAATATTGGAATTGGAGGAAAAAACTCTATTTTTCTAAAGATGTAGTTCCATGTGTTTGTTAACAGATTTTATAACTGCGTAATACAATTATGATGACAGAAAATTACCTTTGTGGTAAGAATTCTTACATATATGATATGCTGGTATATTTGAGAGGAAGTGGAAGAAGACTGGATAGCAATTTAGTTTCCTATATCTTTCTCATAAATTTGCCTGTTCAGGAAGAAACCTCCTTCTTCCTCCCCAAGAAATAATTTAATTTAATGTCCTATATGACAGACACATCTAATGGCTCTGCAGTCTTTGACTGATTTGGGCTCTTGCAGACCATGTGTGGTATCTTAGAAACACGTAAAACAATACTGTTTATTTCTTCCTTTAGTTTGCATATTCCAGCAAACTTTAGCAACAAATATTCGGGGGACCTATGACAGAAGCGAATTCATCTGTTGTGATTATCACAGTCCCCAGGAAGCCAGACCTGATGGTCTGAATAGCTCTTCACTGTCTTGAACCAAGAAATTGTTGCCTCAGTAGAGAATCTAAGATATCCATGGTGCCTCAGTAGACAATCTAAGACAGCTCTTGCTTAAGAAATCATTGCTTCTGTGCATTAGACTTTCTTATATCGGAAGGATTGTGTATCAGATAAAATCAAGACGAATCTAGACATCTTTAACTCCTTTATCTTTTGTTGATACTGTGTTGAGTTCCTGTAAACCAAAGCCTGAGGCTTCTCTGGCTTCCCCTAGATTCAGGAATATCTTGTAACAACTTCAGAAACAGCCAACCAGTTTTCCAAAGCAGTGGGAGCATGAGGCTTCCCCCCAGCTGGAGACAGCTTGGGAGTACTCACTTTGGACGTGTGTGACTCTAAAAACAAAAACTAAACAGTGGTAAATGACACCGGTCGGGAAAATGGGCTATTATTTTTTCCTGTATTTTCTTTTCCACTAAGTTTATTTTTTTTTTTTTTTTTTTTTTGGTCTCCAATCCTTTCATGTCTTTTGAGGAAAATCAGATGAATTTTATTAGCAATTATCCTTAAGAAGCTCAGAGTAATTGCCCTAATTATTAGAGGTGGGTCTTGTAGAAAGCTTTAGAGCTTGAGGCCATCAAGGACGGGACAGATAAAAACAGCCCTCCTGAGTGTGAACGGAGGCTGGTGACTTTTAGGCCTGTAGCGTTCCCAGGCATGAGGAGACAACCTGGTGGATTACAGGGGAAGCAGAGGAAACATAAAGCTCTTTGGCTTGGCATTTCCTTAGTGTTTGATCTGAGCTGGCTTAAAGTACAGGCTTGTGGTGTCAGCCTTTCCTGTTTAGAGGCGGTCCCGACGGTGCTTCGTGTGCCTTTTTGAAGAGAAGTGAGCCAGCCCCACAGCTCCGGGCTGCGCGATGGCAGCGTCTGTACCCAGAGATATCCAAGTGCACCTCCAGGGCTTTTATGCAGACTGCAAGAAGGGTTCATAAGCCACACAGGATCAAAGGCAGCAACCTGACAGGCCGTGGGCATGGAGATTATAAACTCTATGGGACAGGAGAGGCTGTCTGGGCTCAAGCCCCAGGCTTTGTGGCCCCACTAGGCCTTTGTGGCACTCAACGTTTCTGAGCTCAATCTTGCTACCATGTGGTCCCCTGGGGTTGCTGTCATATAGTGGTGTTTTATGTACCCCCAGACTGTCCTTACTTCTCAGGGTTGGTCATTCCAGAGTCAAAAAATCTTGTTTTCTTTCTAATTTAAACAGGACCATCGTTTTGCTAGAAGAGAAAGAAATGGATGATGTCCTGGCAAAGTTAGAAGTAACCAGGATTCATCTTGCTAAGCTGTACTGTAATCTTATCCTTGGAGAAGGCATGGCAGAGCACCACCACATGGCTTGTGGAAAGTAAGTCACGGAAAGGTTTCCCTCCTGGGGACCCTTGCTATGTCAGGTGCAGCAGCAGCCCAAATCCAAGGCCTTTCTTGAGTGACAGAAGTGAACACCCAGGGTAACAGATGTTTCTGGTGGACCAAAGTGAAACATGGAGCACAGAAACCATCAGGCAAAGGGTGTCCCCATCTCCTGAAGCTCCTGCTGATAACTGACTCCAAAACTCAGTTTCTGGTGAGCCACTGCCAGCTGATCTGCCTGCAAATTGCAGCAGGGCTCAGGTTACCAGAATATCTTATGTACCTGCTGGTTGCCACTGATCCCTGCTTTAATTGCCTCTTACACCAAGTCAGGGAAACCATAAGCAAACTGGCAGGCAAAGGAGAATATGTTCCTGAAAGGCAGCAAATAAAGGGACTAGAGAGAAAGGGTTATGACTGGGGATTTGGGGCCTTGCATGTGTAGACCTCCTTCCTTGGAGCCAAGAAAACCTGCATGATTTTCAAGAGTGGTGGACACCTTCTTAGTTTTTATCTGGGTTGCTGGTGTTTAAGAGGGGAGAGAAAGTTGCAGTAGGAATTAAGAAAGAAGCTGAAGGAGGTGGAAGTGCATGAGAGGATGTTAGAAAAGCCGGAGAACCAAGGGAAAAATGAGGACCAGAGACTGAGAAACAAGTAAAGGCAGGGGGCTTAACTAGCGATGAAAGCAAAAATGGGTAGCGCTTTCGTTTCTTCACTCATGTGTGATGTCTGGTGGGTGCACACATACAGAATGGAGACAAGACAGAAGTCCAGCCACACCAGAACAGCAGTGGGCATTAGAGCTTGGCCATGGGTTGGGCCATTGGTGTCCAGGCTGTAAAGACACAGAGGCTGGAAGAGGGCCATGTCTTAAAGTGTTTCTGATGTCAGGTGCTGTACAAAGAGACCTCGCTGAGTTACTCTCAGGAGGGTGGCAGCTGCCTGCAGAGTTAGGCTAATGCTGAACATGTTACAATGTGGGGCACTTCCCATGCTGTATTGCAGTTACATAAAAACCTCTTCCACGATGACTCAGTCTAGTCATAAATGCTATCTGGATACTCCCAGTCCATTATGAAAACTGCCAAAAACAAAAGCTAAGGGACAGAACTGATTAAAGCCCTTAATTGTAAAAGCTAGTTAGGAATTTTTTGAGTACACATGTTTCTGGGTGGAAAAAATCCTTCGTCAAAATGAAAAGTCTGACAAGGGTTATTTTTGACAAATTTCTTTTGACCTGAAAAATGTTTGAATATAAAACTGTGAAATTACTAATGATGTGCCAGTCCCACTTTTACCATATTTTATTATAGCCAAGTCAAAATACTTTTGGGTTCAGAATGTTCATGATGAAATCATTGACTGTTGTGTACAGATTTTCTCCAAAACTTTAAAAAGGGACACTCAATTGGAAAACATCTTCAACTTAACAATTTACATGTTTTGTAAAATGCAGGATAAAAATCCTATCTTGATATTATCCCAGACTGGAATTTGAAAGAGTTCCTCCAGACCTGTTATTTGTGTGTGTTAGCATTAGTCCTTTTGTGCCTCCAACGCTGGGGAAGGAATAGGGAATAGGTGTGTCTGGCTTTCTCCTTTTAAGTTGATGGGCTTGTGCAACCTTTTTGTGGTGCCAGTTTCCTTGTGGGCATTGTCATAATGGGAAAAATACATAGTGTTCCCAAAGCTGCGTGCATCAGTGGCACAAACACAGCCGAGTCAGCCCTCACTGATCCTTGAAGCTGGTTTGATCCGCAGGCAATTAGAGTCACAGTTGTGGTCAAAAGCTGCTAAAGTGGCACAGGAAGCATTTCTTCCCCATATGCAGAATGGTAGTTCTTGAAGGTGTCTGAAGACACTGTTTTCTTAAATGCAAACCCTGTGCTTAATGCACTGTCTGCTCTTGGTTGGGCTATATTCACCTTCAATGCATGAACTCATCTCGTCACCCTGTCAACTCTAAGAAATCCCTGTTACTGTATTTCTAGAAGGCACAGTGCTCTTCACTCACTCACTCCCAACAACGTTCTGTCCTGAACGTTGTTGCAAGTTTGATGTTTCCACAACCATTTCTGTATTTTCCTAGGTAATTAGCAACTATGCCCTAGACATGGGAGGCACCTGCTAGTACACCACTTATTTGAGGAAACTTTACTTCAAGCAGGTCTCTTAGTGTAATACTGTACCTCACCTGAGGAAATAAAGGACTGGGCAAAGAGAGGTGGAGACTCCATCTTTATTTGGCTCTAATTATTAGTGTTAGTTTCTGTTGCTGCCTCCACATAGGTTTCTCTGACTGCTGAAGCAAGTGCAAGTTCAAAGACACAGCAAAGATATGTAGTGCTAAGAGCTGGGGTTTATGTTTAGGTTATGGAAGCTGGGTCACATTGGGTTCCTCCACTGCAGCATTCTATGGACTTGAATTCTGGGAAAGTGCAGTGATCTACTGAGGGCATCAAACTTATATGGGAGATTCTGCTTTGGCAAAGGGCCATGCTATGCTTGCAGCATCAGGCTTCTTTTCCCTTGTGCAATATGTGGGGTTTGGGACCTTAGCTGAACTGTCAGCAGAAGTAGGATTGGTGGGTGACAGGGAGAGAGTCATCAACTTATCAATAAATAAAAGCCGCAAGATGTTTTTTGAAGGTTTGGAACTGAAAAGATAAAAGGATATTACCTCATTGACTGCTTTGCATTGATGCTTCTGAGCTGATAGCAGCTGGGGATACCAATTTGGAACATCTGTTGTTGATGGTATCAGGAATGTATGGGGCATTTTAGGAGGTGGTGAAGTCACCAAGACACACGGCTTCATCTTTCTGGAGATAGCCACAGCTGTGGGGATCCTTTGGCTGGCAGGGGGAATTGCCTTCCCTTCCATGAGGGTAAGCTGTGCTGCCTCTGAGAGCACTGAGTGGCTGTGGGGATGTGTTCATCACCTTGTGCTTTGGTAGCAGCTCCTGTGCTGGGCCATCGTGTGGAATGGCTGGGCTCGAGCGCTGCTGAGATCATTTCTCGGACTTGAACTGTGCAAGTTGCTGCTCCTCTAACAAAGGCCCTTTGTCATCCTCGTGCCTGTTTTACATTGCTTCTTGGAGGCCCATCGGTTAGCTCCCTCCTGCTTTTCCAGTATATTGTCTCAGCACTGTCCTGGCGTAGTGCCCTTGGTGGCTCTGCTTGTTGCTCTGCCAGTGTTGCTAGCTCCCGAGCTTCCTATCAACTTCAGTAGAAACTGGGTTAGATGAAGGCTGACTGCTTCTGAGAGGCCCATGCAGAGAACTCGATGTAGATAGCATAGCAGGGAGCCTCGCCTGCTCATCACAACCAGCTTTGTTCTCTGTCAGATTTAATTAACTGAGCCATACAATATTTTGCATTTTCTCCTTCTGAGGCAATGAAGAAGTTCTGTCTTTCTCTTGGACAGTGGGTCTCTGCATGCTAATAATGAGGATTTACCAGCACCAACTTTATTGCCCTGGTGAAATGCCAGCTTGGCAATAGCCACATGAGTCATATTCAATACTTTCCTTAGAGAACTGAGAGGACAACTGCTGCTATTAATTTTGTGCTGTTGTTCCTTGCCTTAGGAGAAAAACATCATCGTCGCAGAAAGATCGGCACTTCTTTGAGGTAAGAAAGATATAAAGACTAGTGGAGAACATGACTCTGAGCCCAGAGCATGTCTCTTCCTTGCGCGTTGAAACACTGAGACAGTCTGCTCCTTTCCCTCTTGGTTCTGCCAGCAGTTTACTTATAGGGCAGAATATCTAGAATAATATTTTTATTTCTTGGGTCTGCTTTAGCTTGCCTCTGTAAAATGCAGTCTGTTTTTGCCCTTCAGGCACAAGCCTTTCCTCTTGGAGGCCGTAGCTAAAGAGTTTCAGCTCCTTTGTGGCTCCCTCATTGCCCAGGCAATTCCTCTCACTACCTGCGGTCTCTCTGGGAAGTCTGGTCTGTAGGATTCTCATCACTGATCTCACAATTTCACTTCTAAATATGAAATTTCACAACCTTTCATTATCATTGCCATTAGCAACATTTCTAGATACCAGTAAATTCTTCCAGCTTGCCACATACAGCTCAATGAGTATTTTATGATGTTTGTTATGCAATAACTCTTCAGCAAATTAGTGTAAAACAACTGGGGCCCAAAGTATGTTTTGTACTTCACAAATTGGGATGCATTTTGAAAGGTGAGCATTATGGATTCAATTCAGGAATACAGAACAGCCCCAGTAACACCATGTTTTCAAGTACACATTTAGTAGGAATTTTATTTACTAGGTGTTCTTTTGGCTTCTGTCAGTATCACAAATACTAAATAGGAGCTTTTTTTTAATCAGTAAGCAGATAGTTGCTTACTGTAAGCAGAGATGGAGTGACTTCATTTGTTTGTAATGTTTTCTGTAATAGTCAAATATGACTATTTGTTAGTAATATTTTCTGTGATCACAATCTGGGGTGCTGGAATTGTCCTGTTGAGTTGTCCAAACAATGGGCATCCAGTCAGACTAGGCCCTTAGGCTCCCTTGATGGTTAATGGGGGAAAAGAGAAGCTCAGCTAGAGAGTGAGTTGTTTTTTCCTAAAACAGATATTTCAGATAGGAACCTCCATGGAATGATTCATCCCATCTGTCTCTTTCCATTGATTATCGAGGGGGAAACTAGATAGTGATCTCTGGTTAACTCCTTAGTGTTTAGCAGCAAGCCTAAGCTACAGTGGCAGGAGTTAAGCAAGACTGAATCCATGTGAACTGTGTTTCTAACCTCATCTGCTAGCATATCTCAAAAAAAAAATCCTTTTCTTCCTATCGCTCAGTGTTAGCTCAGGGAGTTGCTGCTCTTATCTGCTTTAGTAGGGATATATGGAACAGGTTTCCAGCTATGAAGACTTCCAGCCATCTGACCGTGAGTTGGAAAGGCAATTATAGAGTCTTTATACCATGAGTGCCCTTTCAGATCGTGTCTGATACGGGGTAAAAGTCCATACCAAACTGGTTACTGGGTTTTTAGTGGAGTCACACCAACTCTGGGACATGGGGATGTGGGGAAACTGAGATCTGTGTTTTCGATCCAGAGCTTCTACAGCTACTGCAGCTACGTGGTTTGGCTTGCCTTCAGACGGAAGCACTTCCGAATGATCCAGGAAGAAATCGGCAGGCTTCTTCGCTCTGCCATGTTTAATCCTACCTTAAGAGAGAAGAAAGATGTTAACTTGCACAAAACAGGAGACCAGACAGCTGATGTGAAGAAAGTGAGATTCCCATGTCACAGGTACATACCTGATGCTCCGGTGGGCCTTTAGGGAACCTCTGCTCTCTCAAAAAACTCAGATAACAGCTGCATTTGTTTTCTTTCAGAAAACGGCCATCTATAAATCTTGTGGCTCAGCAGCGTTCTCCAGTGCTCAGCACGCTACTGCCCTTACCAAAGGACAGTGCTCAGCACCTCTTTCAGAAGCAGCTCTACCGTCGGGGCAAAACCCCTCAGCCTTGCAAGAGGAAAGACTTGCCAGACTTCTCAGAATTATTCACTACCAAGTAAGGGGCTATTTCTGTGCATAAGTAGATTTGGTTGTGCTGTTCAAAAGGACATCTGATGGCTACCTCTTCCTCCCCGGGAGAATGTGTCTGCAAGGTAACTAGAGAGCAACTGTATTGTAGGTAAGACAGGCACGAGCTAGCCTGGAACTGGTAGTGTTAGCACGCTTGGTTAATTGATGGCAAAGAGGCTACCATCCATCATAGTGTTTTGTTAAAAAGTGAAACTTTTTTTTTCTGGGAAAAATATGTTTTAATATAACATTGAAAAGAAACCAGTTAGAAGCTCTTAAATCATTTTTTTTTTCTGCTCATGAGTCATTGCAAATTCTTATTTTTATGTTACTTCTAGTTTATATTTATTGATGTTTTATTTTGACAATTTTATTTCTACAATGTACTTCCAAAATATAACTTCTGTTGTAATAGCTTATTGTAAAAGAGAACTTTTTCTTCTGATTCAAGATAAAAGCCAATTTTTCAAGCCTTGGTATACCATGAAAGATTAATTCAATTTTTTCATCCAATCATGGATAACAGCAGTATCACTGCAATATTTTTTGTATGTAATACTCATGTAAACAGGACCACTGTAAATCAGTTTTGGTCTCTTGAAGTGTATTTAGGACTACCCTTAAGGCTTTCAAAAATAAGTCTTGTTTTTCTGCATGGAAATTATAATTTGAGAACGTCCAAAATTTGTGTGGACCTTCCTGAGTTTTGGAAACATAATGGGAGCTACTACACTATACATGAGAAATCTTGGACACAGGTACAACACATGACCAGTGGGTCTGATATTTCCTGAGAAAGGGACTCTGTTGCAAATGCACATGTAATTGCTTTTTGCTTTGGATTTGGGTGCCTATTGAACATATTGGCTTTACCATTCATGTACATGCTCATAAATCCATGTGCAATAGGGTCGACCTTTCCAGGAAGTGCTAGACTTTACATGGACAAATGTGTTGCGTGTTTTGTGCGTGCCTACTCCAGGCAGAAGCATGGCGTGGTATGCGGAGTACAGAGTGTATGACCCTGCTATTTGTTTTCCCTTGGGCAAGCAGATATTTTTTTCCCTAATGTGTTATCTGCAGTCTAGCTAAAGGAGGCAAAGCTCCTTGCTGCTTTTCCCAGGAAAAAATACAAATTGTTCTCCCTTACTGCTGTTTTCCTTTGCTCCATTGTGTCCATTGTATTAACACCATTTTTTGTGACAGGGTGGGCATTATTGGAGCTCATCGTAGTGAGTTAAATCCCATTATGCTCATGCCCATTGGGATGATGGAAGAGGAAGAGGATGACCAAGGAATAAAAAAGAGCGGATCCTCCGTCCCTTCAAATGACCTGAGTTTGACAACTCTGAGAAGCCCTCCAAGCAGGCTTAGCAATCAGAGCAGTGTCGTCTCAAGATCAATGACAGAAGCTGACTATCATTAGAGCATCTAGCAGAACTGGTACCTTCTTGTGTTGAGTGTCAAAGTTTCGCATGGTTAAGTAAACAACTTTGAACTTGCAGCTTAAAAAGCCTAAATCATTTGACAAAGGTAGGGTAGTCTAGCACACGTGGTTTCAGGCTAGGTAACCGAAGACCTAGACTGTAATGCGTGGTTCTGTCACCAAACTACTCAGTGATCTTAAATCATTGAATTCCCCCCTTAATTACTTCCTTGGTTGCACCTTTTCTAAAGTGATTATTTCACTGACTTATTTTGCAGAGTCCTTTGACACCTGCAGATGAATATCACTATTGATGATGATGCTGATTTCCCAGGAGACAGGACGTACTTAGTTTAAACGTTACTGAAACTGTTTTTAAAGGAAGTTCCTTTTGTATCTTTAAATAATTATTTACTCCTTTTTGATTTCCATTATATATAGCCTAATTTGTCATTCACTGTGAAAAGAATGTTGTGAAGAAGAATACTGTTATTTAAAGACTCAACCAAATCTTCATTTTATTTTATCTTTCCAATGATATATATTTTGATTTTTTTTCCTCATTACTTTTTACATGATTGAGAGTGCAGATCCTAGAAATACAAACTTAAAATGCACAACTGGAATGTGAGTAAATTGAATTAAAAAGAATTTGTGTTGAGAAATGGTATGAGTTTACCTGTAAAAGTATCCATATATGCTAATCATTAGCATCAGGAGGAAGAATTAGGATGAAATCAGTCAATGAAAAAATAATGGACAGTGAAATGGTGAAGTAATATTTTGATCATTGCTAAGAGAAAGAGTTTGATGCCTTAGTGCTGCTTTGGAAGCTCTTCAGCACATTAATATCATTGTGGCCTACACTTGTTTTCCTTGTGTCAAGTGAGTGCTTTTACTGTAGGATCGGGCTGTTGTGGCCTGCAGTCTCTGTTTTAAACTTTTGATTAGACATTTGTCTTGCTACAGAGCAAAAATATTTAAGTTTTGTGGGATGAGGAACACATGTTCTTTCCCAAAGGAAAAAGAAAATAGAGTGAGATACTACCATGTCTTCCTCATGTACATGGTCTGGAATGTTGCACTTTTTATTCAAAACTAACATTTCTGGTTTGTGCATTTGCATTCATTTTGGGAGGGCAGGATAGTGAAAAGTTCAGGCAGGCACAGGAAAATGTTTTTCTCATGAAAAGCAAGCCACTGCTGGGGTAAACAGGAGAGGTGCCAAATGTCCATATCTTTTTCCCCTTGTCTCACAACCCATTCAGAGTTGGAAGCTTGATTTTTTTTTTTTTTTTTTTTGGTAGCAACGAATAATAAGGGAAGGCAGCTTAGGAATGTCACATATTGTGGACTACACCTTTGCTCACATGGTCTCAGAAGTGGTGAGAAGACCTTGAGAGTAGTTGTAAGTTTTCTGAAAGCTTGTTGGGCCAAAGCATGTGCAGCTGCCCTTGCAGTGGCATCAGAGACTCTGGCATGGCACATCCCTAGCTGAAGATGTGGGAGGCAAGGGCAGTATTGCTGCCCTGCAGCACCTTGGTTTCCCCTCTGAATGATACAGCAAGATGTTGGCACAGGGAGGCCACACATGGCTTCCTTCTCCTGCTCTTTGGTCAAACCTGGTTCCTGCGCTAGGAGACCTGTACGTGCAAAGGGATGTGTGGCTTTGGCTTTCTAGCTGTGACACTGCCCTGACCTGAGGATTTGCCTTCTGGGCAGGAGGAGGTTGGCATCCCAGTGTGCTGTGTATTGTACTTGCAGAGTGTCTCGCATTGGTACATGCCAAGAAGAGTATGAGCAAAAGGTGTCTTCTGCCACCTGCATGGTGCAGGGCAATGCAGTCTGTGACAGTGGCTAAGAACCGGGAGCTGTGGTCAGTCCCTGCGGTGCTGTGGCAGAGATTTCATGGATATCCGTGCATCTGTCTGCCTGTGGTGCGTGCTGGGCTTCCTGGCATGTCAGGAGAAGAGTGAGGTGGAGCCCACACACGGGTGCTGCTGGATGTGAACAAGGTTTTCGTGCACTGTCCCTTACCTGCAAGGTCCATGGCATTAAGGTGAGGAGGAGGCACTGAGCAACCATCAGAGCTGCTCAAAAGCAGCCAGTGAGCTACTCAGATGAAGGTGTTCAGCAGTTATGTTTGTCCCTTTCCGCACTCAAGGCATGCTCCTCACAGGCTCCTAAAGGAGTAACTCCCACAGGGGTACTTTCTTTTCATGAAAAAAGTGCTCAACAAGTGCTTGCCTGGCCAGTCTTTATCTCTTGAGCCAAAAGCAGCTCGCCAAGCTGCGTGTTCTCTGTTAATTCTGGCTGCATCAAGAACGGCCCATCTGACTCATTCTGCGGGAGTTACCTGCTGAAATCTGATCTGATGGGCCTAGCGAGGCCTGGTTTTAACAAGCTATGCTTGTCAGCCAAGCCCTCAGCCATGGCTTTGGGCTGAAGTTTTCGGCGGTAATCTAGCAATAACCTTGAACTTTCCACAAAGCGTTGAGAAATGTCTTGCAGCTCAGCTCCTTTAGTCAGCAGAGTCCTTTCCAGGATTGCCCTCTCAGCGTTGTCTGCTTGTTCTGAGGTGATGTATGTGCAACACAGACAACCCATGCTTGTTTAAGCATGTAAGCAAGACCTGGCACCCTCTCACACATGACGGTGACTCATCCTTCCAGCAGGAGAGAGTGAGTCAGAGAGGGCAGTTGACAAGCTTTATTTATCAGGCTCCTGTTATTTGGCCCAGGAGAATTTTACTCTGAAAGAAATCCACCCTTGTTAATGACAGGCAGAGCCGGGAATTGTATCTCAAATCTGCAGGCTTTTCCTCCTCCCATAGGCTTTGAATGCAGTTTCATAGCAGGAAATCATAGCAGGTTGGCTATTTTCATGATCTTTTTTATTCTTTAAAGGGATTCCGGACACGTGAGCTAACTTGGAACAACCTGTCTGAACGATGGTTACCCTAAAGAGTACAAACTCAGATGCCTTTCAGTGATGAAAAGAGCCCGAGGGCTCTGTGCAGGAGTGTTACAGAGCTCCTATTTACTTTCCTCTCTCTGGGCTGCTTCGTTCAGGGCTTTAATTGAGAGCTGCCAGCATAGCCTGGTCTCCTGGCTGGCTGCTGATTATGACCCTGCCACTCATAGGCTCCCTATAGGGTGTGCCAGGCTTTCCAGTTAAGCGTCTATTTTCAGAAGTTTATTACTCTGTTGTAGAAATTCACACCAGGCAGAAAGTTGGCAGAAAGCATCAGAACTTGAAGATGGAAAAAGAGACAGAGGAAAAAATATGGCTTTTTGCTAATTAGGGAAATTCTGCCTGCGGGGATCTGTGTCTTTGAAGCTGGCAGAGAGAGGGCAATAGAGTAAGGAGAGCTGTCTGGATCCGGGGTGACCATTAGCTGTAGTTGGGTGTTTGGAGGTGGGAGGAAGCCAAGTCAGTCCAGGCCTGTTCTGCTTGTGTTGCAGGTGAGTTTGGAGCAGTAGCCTATGGGTTCTGGGCTGGGCGAGCTCTCTGCGAGCCCGTGAGGCAGGGCTTGAGGATCTTGCAGGTCAGGGGCCTAGATTTGTGCCCATGGTCCCTCCACTTCAGCCCTCTTCACCTGCTAGGGGCTGATGTCTGAAGTACAGGGAAAAATGAGGCAGTCTGAGCCCAGAGGTCTTTCTGTGCAAAAGGGACATACCAAACACTGCTGCAAAGGGCAGAAGGGCCTCTCCTGATCGTTAGGAAAAAGGAGGACCCATAGCCACTTCCTCCTCTTAGGCTGACTTGGAGACTTCCCCCCTTTATAACCCTTCACTTTTCTCTCTTTCTGAATGCAGAACTAGTCAAAGGTGCCCAGAGCTCTGCAGTGTTGCTGTGGTGCAGCAAACGGCTTTCCTACCCCAGAGCCTCCTCTCGGAGGGGTTCCCGATGCTTATGACATGTTAGGAGTGCTCGACTCCTTCTGCTGGGACTCAGCTGCACCTCCCAGCCGAGGAGGACCCATAGCAGCTCTCCTGTGAGGAGAGCTGGCACCATCACTGCACTTACACCTTGCCAAGGGATGGGTGTGTGGTTTAGGATGCCTTTTACCTCCGGATGTGGTGGGAGGGAGAGCGGTAGTCAAACTGGAAATTGAAACAAGCAGTAGGAAGAAGTAGGAAGCAGTGGCAGTAGGAAGACAGGAGGTTGCTAGGCTGGGTTTTCTGAAGCAGAGCTCTCAAATGTTGTGGGATGTTGTGGGATGCACTGCATAGAATGAAGGTTTGCATCCTGTAAGCAGCCTGTGTTGGGATCACCATGACCACTAGGAGCTATTGTGGTTCAGATTTCATTATAAATGTTGGCAGTTAGATTTCTACAGCTTACAGTAAAGAAACTAAATTGCAATTTGCAGAATATAAAAATGTTTTTTACCCTAACTCTTCATCCATTTGTGAGCTAAGTTGTTAGTTGTAAGCTTACTTGTCACTTGCTATGGTTCTTCCATTTGGAGAAGACACTGATAATATGAACTTTTTGTGTATTTCTCCGTATGATCTTGTTTTACTGAAGAATTAAAAGGTCCTTTTTCTCCCCTCACCTTGGAAAAAAAAATTAAAGTAGTTTCTGTCTAGATATTCCCAAGTTTGCTGCTCCTGACAAATTCTGACTTCAGAAGGATCTCCTTCTCTCTTGGTCCCTGCTTATATCTTTTCTGCATCTAAGGTAATCAATACATTAATCTTGATCTCATCTGAGCAAGGAGAAATCCCTGACCTGTGAAATCCTGCCACGAAATTAGATCCTTTGGAGAGAACTTCCATTGTTCTTCTGTCTTTACTAGATTAAAAAGAGGATAGTTGTTCCTCCTGCTGAACATGGAAGAGTATGCATGACATGTTTCTTATAATAGCCTCTGCAGGGCACTCATGATGTTTCTTATAATAGTACTTGTAGGACTTGTGGATTAAAGACTTGCCCAAAGGCTGCTATTAGCAGTTTTCACCATAATAACCTCAAGGTACAACATCTAATTGAGGTGTCCATAGCAGATCATCTTAAGACAGTGCCCGAATGTATTTATGATGATATTGGCAGATGTAGTACAGCAGTCCTGGATAGGCAGGTAGTTGACCATCCATTGCTCCTTCATGCTCAGAAATTACAAGAGCTCTCACAGCTGGAATGTTGGAATAGATGGACATATCCTTTTTGGAAGGAGGAAGGGAAGGTTATGCTCTACGCAGAAGAGCAACTCAACTGCATCTCCTCCGGAGCATGTGTGGTCAGGAGCTTCTGGATTAGAGGCAGGGAGACTCGCTTAGAGACTTGCTTATCAGGGAAGTGGCAAGCAGCATCCCTTGGGACACTGTTGTGACAGGTAAAGGGGACAGGCAGTTCAGTTACAGTGCAAGGACTCTCCCCTCAAAGCACAAGAATGTGTAGGTAGTTTAGCTGGCGGAGCAGTGCACGGTGCAAACAGACTCCAAGCAGGCCTTGTTAAAGCAAGGCTGCCAACTGATAATTTTGGCTTGCTATGATTTTACCTTGTCCCTGAGTTCAGATGTTGCTGCACAGCTGCTGGTTCAGTGGGTTCACACCCACAGAAAGGCTACCATAAATATTACACATTTAATTTAAGTTTAATCAGGGTTTTGGACATGTTGCCATTCTTTATTTCAACACTATTTCAGAAGGGCTGCTTTGGAGGCTGTTGAATCATCTGGCAACTTCAATTTGGAAGCATGAGCAGATTTTTGAGGTCTGTAGCAGAAGACTGTGCATCTCTACAAGCAAGACACCCTGCTGAGTGTCCAGCTGGAGCAAAGAGCCTGTGGGACCAAAACTCACAAGGCTCCTGAAACCCCACTGTGGATCATGAAAGCATGGGGGCTCCCTGTAAGAAAAAAGAGCTTAACTTTGCAGTAAGGATGTAACTTCAAGCAGGACCAAGTTGCATGTGTCTCCTCATAATTAGATGGACGTTTCATACCATCTCTTTGAACAGCCTGTCCTCTTGATGTTGAGCCTCAATTACTGGCAGTTCAAAGTCCAAATGTCAGTCCCATGTCTAGTTTTCAGCAGAAGTTGTGTGCGTATGGAAATGGGAGGAACCTCACTGACAAAGTATTTGTGTTAAAATAATAGGCTTCCAGGCAATTTTAGGAGTTCATCCTGCACAGGGCTTGATTCCTGTGTTGTTGCTTTTCATTTGGCACAAGTAGAACTAGTAGAACAAGAGAACTGTTTTCTCTTTTTGGTCTTAGACCTTCTCACCACAGTCAGAAACACTTGAGTGTTGTGGCCAGAGTATCAAAACATTCCCACTCAGGATGGCAAATTCTCCTTAGAGAAGGGATAAGTGATACACGGCACCAAACAGAAGGTTCGTAGCAAAGCAAGGAATCCAGATAAAAATATAGGAATCTAGCTTCAATGTCAAAAGTCATTCATTACTTAAATGGTCTAAGATTTAATATAATAAGCCCTGCAGGACAAGAATAGTGTCTGAACCTTTTTTTCTGTGATTACACATTTTCATCTGAGGTGTCATATAAGCCAAGCCAGGCCCTGATGAATTAATGTCAATGGAGCTACAGGCTAGGAGCATGATCCTTTTTGTACCCGCCATTCTGGGATCAAAGTGATATCTAACTGGCCCAGTTTGAAGAACCAGCCCCTGACTTTGGTCCAAGGCACACAATGCAACAAAACATGGGCATTTTGGACCTGTCACATCCTTGTCTCCTTGCCCTCCCCAAGCACCATGGACTTTTTTTTGCCTTTTAGGAGAAGACAAGAACCCTGGCTGATAACGGCAGGTACACAGCAACCAGGGGAAGGTACTTTCAGTGCACAACATAGAGTTATTTTGGTCTCACAAAACCCAGTACCTATGCTATTTATCCTTGGGTGTCTTTTACTAGCACTGTGTTTATTTATACTCGCACAACTACACTGCTCTCCATAACAACATTAATAATTCTTAATACAATGGCATTTGCAGCAGTTTGTGAAACGCAGAACCCAGTTCCCTTTAGTGGTAGATCGTACAGTGATGTTGGCAGCATATCACAGAGAGCCAAGTATGTCTTGGCTTGTTCTCATCCAGAAGAGGAATGGAGGCAAGGAGACAGGACTCAAAAGGACAAATTACAAAGGCATCCCCATAAAGAGTTAGTGGTTTAGCCAAAGCAATTGAAAACATTTTACAAGGAACCCAGTTGGCTTATAGGAAACAGAGATGTACAAGAGCTTCTCATCCATGTGAGATTAAGCTATTAGCACTGTGCTTCTTATAGTTTCTTGCCAAGGTATCCCATGATTAGCAAATTTCTCAAGTCACTCAATTTATGCTCCAGTTAAGGTGTTGTAGTTTGGCAAAAAGGGCATTAATTATGCCTAGCAACCTGCCAATTTATCCCCTTCAGGAATGAGGTGTAGAGAGAGTGGGCAGATTCGAAATCCTTGTTAGTTAACATTTAGACCGAAGAAAGGACCTGGTCTTTTCACTGGCCTCTGAAAAAGTTGAGCTTAGTCTGTTTGATCTTAAGGTCTTTTAAGGCTTCTTAATAATACTATTTGATAATATTATGCAATAATCAAGGCACACATAGCATCTGGATCTGCATGCTCTCTTGGTAAGTGTGCCTGCCTATTCAGGGCCACAAGTTTCCTGGCACTGACGAGTGTGATACCGAAGGGCTTTGGAGGATTAAGCCTTGGTTCCCTGCGCTGACATTCTCCGTAAAGGTCATTTAGCCTTTCCTGTATCCCCTGTCAAACTCACTGACACTGAGTCCCTTTCCTTTGCTAAAGATGATCCAAGCCTTGGAATATGCCCTTGACTAATGAGCTATTTTGGTTTCTGAACTAGCTGTTTCAGTGGTGACAACCAATGTAGCTCTGATATGAAGTAAAAGGAGCCAACTTTGGCCTTGAAGACATTAGCTGTGTTGCCAGTGGATCTATTTTGGCAAACTCTCCTTGCAGAAACATGGTTTCTATCCACATGGGAGGATACTTTGTACATGGGAGTACTTTGCTAGATCCAGTTCCTTTTCCCTGCTTGAAAGAACGTGGACCTGCAAGGGCTGTCCGGCTGATGTTGTGGTATCAATGTGAAGTTGAGCTCTCATGGCCATGAGCATGGTACCTTTGCAATCCTTTGGAAAAGGCTCATTTGATGAATCTTGAGTGCAGGCTGACCCTGAAGATCTGGCTGTGTGTTTAAATATCCCTTGACTTACCAGCTGTTTTCAGTCTATTGCCTGTTTACTGATAGATCCATGTGCCAGTGCTCCTGCCAATGCTACAGCTCTCCCTGCACACTAGCTTGCCACCATGCCATGTTTTTGGACTAAGCTGCTCCTTCAGCTGCAGAATACGTCAAACCTGTGCGTTACCTATTTCTTGAACTTGCTCACATTCATTTTTACCTGGTTTCACTCAACTCATCACTCCCTTTATGGTCAAATAAATCTCTTTTTATATATCAATATAAGAGAGCAAAATAAACAAAGAAGGGACTTGAAGTATCCACATCTCCATTTTACAGCTTGAGAACTTGGGCTCAACGGTAGCCAGAGGGTAGCCCAAGGTCGCAAAGGAAATCTGCATCAGAGCTTGCAATTATATCTAGTTTTCCTGAATCACAGACCATTATCTTAGGTGTCAGACCACCCATAATGCTTTCCTTCCCTACTTCTCTTTGTACTTCCTAATGAATGTGTTTCCTTTTATATTTAATGTTTTCTATTCTGAACTCTTTGTTGTTCTACTTAGATGTAGTCTGAAAAACTGTTTTCCCTTTACAAAAACAATGGGAGCATATACTTCTGATGAGATTTGGCTACTTGAGCAAAAAAAAAAACCAGCGAGTTTTTCCGTTGTTGAATTTCCTTTAATTCTTGAAATCAGAACTGAGACAAGTCCATTCACGTGATATTTATCTAATGATGAGCTGGAATCATGCTCATCAAAACCCAGACTTTTTACGTCAATCCAAACATACCAGACATTGTCTAGATGGGTATTGGGAAAAGGCTGTCATAGACAGCTTATGGGGCAACAGTGGGTTTTGTATATGTGCCTTATACTCCAATTATAGCGTAGGAATAGCTGAAGCTTGTATCAATGATTCATTGGGTAAAATATTGAATCCTGAAGCAAGGAAATAATTTTGCTGATTGTGTTTCTGCACTTTCTGAATATGTGTCATGGAAAAGGTTGGCTATCATGTCTCTGAAGAAAGTTATAAACCTTCAGCACCTGTTGATTAACACAGTGTCTGGAACTCCCCTCCCTACTTTTAATGATTAAGCATGATTGAAACCTCTGTGGGTATTTCTAGTAGTTGCTGGAATGCTGAGATAGTAGATGTTTACCTGTTCTGGCCTGCTGGGCTGGAAGAATCCACATAGTCATTTGTTTATTAAGTTCCTTGTTCTGATGAATTTTACCCAAAAAGACTCTGTCTGAAGGGAGCTGCATATGTGAACATGCCGAGGTGCTGCTCTGCTTTTCCAGAGCTCCTTCAGAACGGGCTAGTTTTGGTGGTTCAGGTCTCTTGAGCACCTTCTCCAGTGTGAGGATGATGCCTATGCTGTGGTGTCCTGGAGGGGACGCAGTCTAGGTGCACTCTGCCACTGGAGGGTCAGGGTGGTAGTGTTGGGGGTGGCAGGAGGCTGTGCTGGGAGGCTCTCGTGGCAGATGGACGGCTGAGAACATCGAACGAGCTCTTGAACCAGCTTAGGTTGTGTTGGATGGCACTTCCATAGCCGGGCTTTCCCTGGGACGTGCAGGGCAGAAGACCCTGGCCAGGAGCACCCTGCAGTGCAGCAGGGAGCAGTGACACAGGAACAGCCGTGTGGGTATGAGGAAGCATCAGCTCTGCCCCAAATACCAGGCAGAAACTCAGGATCTGAACACGCTGTTCAAAGTTCATAAGCTTTTGGAGAGAACTGTCAACCCGTTCCAGTCCTGTTTGTGTTACAACTGAGTGAAAATGGTACGGATGAGACCTAAATTGGCAGGTCAGGATTTTATTTCCAAACAAAAAAAAAAATCTGAGTTGTGATTTCCCAGCTCAAACACTTTACGTGGACAGTGCCCCAACTTTTTCATTGCTTCTATAAGTTAACTGTGGGATTTATTCCTTGCAAAAGATAAACAAGCCAGAACACAACAACAACTTTTCAGTTATGTTATTCCAAAGAAAATTTGTGAGCAGGATACATGCACTTTGTCAATTAGAGTATTTATTAGTTGTTCATTTATTCCTAAAACTCTGAGAGGAAATTTTCTCTTCCTGGTCTTTTACAACATGGGTCTGTCTGGGAAAGGCGATGATTTCAAATAACAGGCGACCACAGAGGGAGTGGCTAAAATTTCATTGTTGTACAGGCTGGTGGTTATTAGTCACATTATTAATATATGGGTAAAGGCTCCTCATACTTCATAATTTCATAGACCACAAAAATATTTTGCTTTTGCCCTGAGCCCCATAAATTGCTGTTTCAGCTGGAAATTTGTTGCAACTTGTTTGATTACAAAATCCTTGGTTATTTGGATAGTGTTTCTGTAGCACGGGTGAGAGGTTGTGGTGAAGCTTTATTAAAAAAAGGTTCTCCTGCTACTATTTAGCATGGGATGAAGGAGAAGACAGGATATTTGTTGGAACTGCCAGCACTGTAGTTTTATTTTGTTTTGGACATCCTTCATATGTCTACTCCCTTCTACTAGCTTCATATAGAAACTGGTTTTAGTAGGGATCCTATGTATGAAAAATATATTAAGCAAAAAATCAATGGAAACATCTTCTCCCTTTCAAAGGAAATCACAGAGTAATTAAAACTTTCTGAAATGCTTCATGCATATGGGTGTGGAACTGAGCATGCTGGGGAAACTCTGAAATCCTTCTTATGCTACTATTAATATGTATAGTTTACTAATAACTAATAGTACTAATAATGTGGTTGTGCACAGACTCCACTGGAATTTTTCTCTCTAAACTAACTTTTCTAAAGTTTTTTTTAAATCCAAGAATTACAGAAACCAAACTGATCATAGATGTCACATTTTGAAAATTGGGAGAATTATTTTGGAAGTGTTCCCCTTTTTATAATTTCACATTAAAATGATTTAAGGGATTTATTTATTTTTTTTTTTTTTTGTAATTTAAGCTAACTCTGATTATTGTTATGAAACAGCTTGATTTATTTCAATCATTTTTTAAAGCTGACCACTGAAAAAATGTTTATAAGTATTTTGACTTATTCACCTAATTCAAATGGGAAATTTGTCATATGCTTGCAAATTCTCCAGTGACGGGAAAGGATTATACTGAGGCTTTTCTAAAGCTTCTTTAAGGTGTTGCTTTTTTATAGCATGTCGTAGCTTTGGACAGTGGCAACAACTCATACTGAGCTGGTTCTTTAGCCCTGTGCTAACTTGGGTGTATTTGAGGCACTGGAAATCTCTCCGCAGCAAAGCAGGTAATGATGCACTCAGCTCTTTGAAGTCTTTTCTGATGCAAACAGGACAGAAGTGGCCTCACCCGCAGGCAGTGGCAATTGGGAACTTTCCCTTGGGAAGGGGCTGCTGGAAGGGGGATGCTGCTCCTTGCCCTGCTTTCCGCCTTGCTTCCTTGCTGGCAAGGGGAGGAGCCCGTGTGCGGCTGCAGCAAAGGGCTCTCGCACCTCTGCAAGCTCCAGGTTTGGTCAGAAGGGTTGTGACATTGTCATACATAGACATCCGCTTTAGGCATTTCCAGTCCTAAATAACAGCCGAGCGGCGTTTTGGTCCTTGATGCTAACACAGGCGTCCTGGTTACAGCAGACTCCTGCCTCAGAAATGCCAATAGAGTTTGGACTATTAATACCACCTGGTGACAGCAAGATGTTTTTCATCCTGGTCCAAGGTAGCTAGCTAACCCCTGTTTAAGTGATTAGCTTTCCTTGTAATCCTATTTGTCACTGGTTGGGTATCACAGTTTATAGCATTAAATGTTAACTGCATTGGATTACCTTAATGCTAAGTGCATAGTCCACTAAAGTGTAATTAGTTTCCCAATTTCTTTTTCAAAACTACAGGACTCTCATATTTATTTTTTCATGTGTTTCTACAGCTTCCTGCCTGCTGGCCTGAACCCTAGGTGCATAACTCCAAATCTGGAAGAAAAAATTGAAACTATCAGTCAGACATGCAGAGTGCCTCTGCATTTGTGTGTGCAGACCGATCCAGTATTGCTAACGTACTTTTTTTTTTTTTTTTTCCTTTTTAAACAAACTCCCATTGCTGTGTAAATGACTATTAACATTTAGGTAAAGCCTCATTTTCAGTCTGCATAGAAAATGTATATTCATGAAAATACTCAGTCCTCAAGTGTGTGCACAAAAATGGTACTTAAAACCAGTCCAGTTTCCAAGCGCACAGACAACTGCTGGAGGGGCAATTAGTTGACAGGAGGGTTTCCCTAGTGGTGACTGATGAATTCATCCATGTTTGAACAAACACCCCTCAGAATACACGAACTGTGGGCATGTGGGGTTGTATTTTCACAGGAATGTTTTCCTGTGCTTACATCCTGAAGTGATGGAGATCTTCAGTTGTTCAATGAAAGCAAAATAGCCAATTCTTCCTTAAAAAGGACTTTTCTCTTAAACGACTGCCCTAACAGGTTTTTCTTTGGTTTGGTTTGTTTTTTTTTTCTGTTTCAGACTATGGCTGGTCAGCTCTGCACTAGCTTAGCTGGACTAAGAGCTGATCTTGTGAAGTGATCCAGATTAAGAGAAGCTGTAGAGGCATTTGATTAAGAGAAGCTATAGAGGCATTTAAAATCCTGACATGAAGAAGATGAGAAGGGAGCAATTCTTTTTACAGCACAAGAACTGAGAGTTACTAAATGAAACATTTACACATTTAAAAATCTTTTTCACCTGATACAAAACTGAAGTGATGAATTGAAAGCCACAGGATGTTGTGGCCATTTAAAGCATAAATAACTCAAAAAGAGATTACACAGATAAAACGTTTTCTAATGTGTATTAGCCTTCAGATGAGAAGTCCTTAAATTGCAGATTGCTAGAAACGAGGAGGGTATATGTATTTTTACCTTTCTTCACATCCTTCCTCAAAGCACTCACTGATCAGCCACACACCCTCAAGCAGTGCGCGCAGGGGAAATTTCAAGAGCAGCTGGACTGCAATATTGCTCACAGCTTCCAGGAGTGTGCTCATGAGGGAGTTCCTGAGCTGGTGGTGGCTCCTGGATTGTGTGCTCAGTACCCCTGGACTTTCCTTCTGCTAATGTCTCTGTGGATTTCCTAACGAAGGGTATTTGAGCTTTCTGCTGTCTTTGCACACTCAGACCTGGAAAGGACACAGATCCTGCGAGGGTAATGGGAGTCTTGCAGTCTCTCTGGCACTTGCTTAGGAATGAAAACTCAGTTGCAGATGGAGCAGGAGGCAAAGATGTGATTGCACACAGGTAAATTCAAGCGTATGTTAAACTGGCTTGCTGAATGATTTCACAGATGACAAAAAAACTTTCTTCTTGTGTTTTTTTTTTCTTTTTCAAAATAGAAAAATGATATCAAAACATTTTTTTAATTCACTGTTTATTGATAAACATCAAGAAAACAGTGTCAGGAAATAATTAGCAAAGACACAGATAAAAATCAGGGTAACCTGTGGGAACTACTGCAGCTCCTCGGTAATTTCATTTTCCTCGAGTGCCCTCTCGTGTTTGTTACTGGTGTGGTCAAATGCTTTTGGACTGGCTTGGACAGAAAAAGAAGTATCCAGTTGCTATCACCTTATAAGGTTAATCCATTTCGGAGTCCTGTGTGCCCCCTCTATCTAATACTCCTGGAACTTCATCTCCAAAGAATTTGTGTACAGTTTTGCAGGTTGAATGCATAATCTATGCCCCGTTTGGGACTGTCCAAAACCAAACAAGACTTTTAACTTCTGGGTTTTGTACCCAAAATACCTGCATATTCGGGCGGCTTGGGAGACTTCAGCAAGCTCTGAGGCCTGGTTTAGAGGAGTGACCCCAGCTGAAAGCCCTGAGAGCTGAGGATGCTCACAGGAACTGGCCAAAATGAGATATTAAACTTTGTGCCTCCACTACCCTAGCTGAAAACATACTCTATCTATGCTGGGCTGTTGGGAGGGTTAGTGCAAGGTTCAGCTGTGATTGAAAGGCACAGTTTATGGGTTTTCTGTCACCTGATACTTAAGTATCTGCTTCAAATCATTATATTTATAGCAGTGGATCCATCTCTTGTGGAAGTACGGTAAGGTGTTAGCAGCCTGCTGGATTATATACCCTGCCGCGCTGCTCCGTGTTGCAGGAGCGGGATTTCCCTCGCGCTCCCGTCTGGCGTCGTGTAGCTGACTTGCATTCTTTCCGCACTCACAGGAGCAGTGTAAGAAAACAGTCTTGTCTTCAAGCAATGAGAACAGTTCCTCTCTCTGAAACCTCAGCGTCGCATGTCGGTCCCGCACACCCACGGGTGGGTTATATTCGGGGGTTCCTGAACACACAGCAGGAAGGAAATGGGTCAGCCTGGGTTAACAGACATCCTGCTCACTACTTTGCGTTGAGAAAAGAAGAGGTATAAAATGTGAGGGTAGGTGGGTGAGGTGGAGAAGAGGTTCTTCTATCCTCTGAACTAAAAATAGCAAAGGGCTTTGTCAATTTTACTCAGTTCTGAGGGTGATTTCAGCTTGAAACAATTTGTTGAACGTTGGTTATTTGTTGTCACAGTAAACTGAGTGATGGCTTATTCGTTCAGCAGGTTGACTCTTACTGGTGAAAAAGAAGTTAGACTTCTTGCAAGTAGAAAGGGCAAAGATTTTACAGGAGTGAAAGAAGTGCCAAAAGAAGAAACATTTGAAAAAAATTAAGGAGTATAAGAATGGTTTAATGGGACGGGGAGGCACGAGGCAAAGCATTTCAGTTTTCTGGACTATCCACCCACCTTCTTTCATCACCTTATAAAAACTAAAACACGTTTCCATATTTGTGTTTCGCTCTCACTAGGGCCCTCTGCTGCCGGACTCCCAACTCGTCCTGGAGTTCCAGGGGAGAGGGTAACACTTGAGCAATCAGAAACAACAATTAGTTTGTGAGAAGGGAATTGTTTGTCGGAATTAAGCCCTCATGGATCATACCTAAATTAGTCTCCACCTAAAGGGAGTTAAGAAACAAGTTTTTAATGGGAAGGCATTTCATAATTGCTTTCTGCAGGATTTCTTGTCTTCGTGCTGGCTTCTGTCAGAGACACCCTGTATAACAAGTGACAGCACTGATCTGGCTTGGTAGATGTTAATTAAAATGTGCTGGTACACAAAAGACTTTGCTGAGACAGAAAAGGTCTTTGCTTTGTGCATTTTTTTATTGTATAAAATTTATGACTGCCAAGATCATAATTTCCCCCCTACCAATATCTACACTGTGTAACTTTGAGAGATCACACGAAGCTGCTGTTGGAAAAGGGCAGAAGCAGGAACTTGGGGAAGGAAATAAACTGCTGAAGCAAGAGAAATATTAAGAAACCAAAAAAATTTATTTTCAAAAATACAAGAACAAAAAGGGAAAAAAGAAACCAAACTATGTACATCTTTCAATCCTGTTATTTCTATTTTCCTTTTGTTTTCCAGCACACATATTAATTCATATGCATATCAAATCATCTCACGCAGAAGAGATGCTCAGGTTCTTGCATGGTGCCACGTAGCTTCAGTATGTGCCCAAATCTGCCTCTAGATGTGCCACAGCAAATGGTTTTGAATTATTTATGGCTTGTTGGGGAGATGTGAATGCAAGGCCCGGCTGCGTCTGAACCGCTGGATGGAGACTGATACTGTTGTGGGTTTACAAGGAGTTAAATTCTTCTGCGTTTATTGGCGTCTGTATTTCAAGTGCTGGCAGGCAAAAGTCTGTCCAAGCCCCCAGCCACTACGTGCGCGCTGATCCCATCTGTGGCACTAATGCACGACAGGCAAGGCCTTCCTGGGATGAAAACTGGATTAATAACCGCGAGCGACAGAGCAATGGACATTAACGCTGTATCGTCTTTGTTATACAGAGCTCCCAGTGCTTTACGGACATTAGTTATCCCTAATGAGACCGTTACCCGTTTATTACCATTGGGGATGATGGAATTAGACTCATCTACGAATTGATCCATGAATTGATCCGGTTTTGAAGCATAATGGAAACACCGTACTTCTGAAACACAAGAAGAGGTGTCGTAGCCCAATGTCATCACGAAGGAGCACACAATTTTCGCACAGGAGACGGGACAATGAGGCCTGCTCTACCAACACCCATTTTCCCTAGGGAAGCCCCCTGAGCGCTCGCTCCGGACGCCGCACGCGGCCGTTAGGTGGGTGGCGGCGGCGCCTCGGCGCGGGGGCAC
>JAWLRI010000086.1:6218010-6228147 GCA_034781795.1 Crypturellus tataupa
TGCTCGAGGACAACATCATCGTCTCCGAGGTGCAGTTCGTGGAGAACAGCGGCGGCGGCTCCTCCGCCGTGGGGCAGTTCGTGTCGCTCGACGGTGAGCGCGGGGCCGGCCGCACGTGGGGGCGTGCGAGGTGCTGCGGGGGGCAGTGGGGCCAGGGCATGGGGCTGGGGGGATGTGGGGACACGGGTTGTGCATGGGAGGGCCCTGGTGGGTGCGGAGGAGGGAGCTACAAGAGGCTGGGCGAGGGGGTGGCACATGGGGACAGAGCGGGGGGCATAAGGGGCAGGGCCCTGCGTGGGGGGCAGGTGCCAGCAGGAGCTGCAGATCCAGGGATGGTGCGTGCGGGAGAGGGAGCTGCTGGGAGGAACAAGAACATTGACTGGGGAAGGTGTTGGGGGATAAAAACTGTATGAGGGGAAAAAGGTGCTTGCAAAGTGTCTAGGGGACAGTGTAGGGAAAGGGCCCTGTGCGTGGGGATGGGGATGGTGTGGGAAGGCCAGGAGGGAGGGAAGCTGTGCAAGATGGACATTAGTTATCCTTAGTGAGAGCATTATCTGTTTATTGCCATGCTCCATGATAGGAAGGAGCGTGTGAGAAGCTGGAGCTCCATATGGGGGGACTCGCTGCGTGGGAGAGGGTGTGGGGCTGTGTGGGGAAGGGGGCTGGCGCAACGAGGGTGCGTGCGGGCAGAACACGTCAAGACAAGGAAGAGAGTATGGGAACGTCCGCAAGGAAAAAGACACCCAGACAAGAAGTGCGGGCACGAGCGCTATTAAGGAGGTGGCAGCAGAACAAGTAGGACTGAAGGACCAGGGAGTTTTGCGGGGACAGGAGGCCAATGCTCATTGGAGCTTGGGAGGCCGTGGTCCGGGACTGCCCTACGTGGTGCTGTCCGGTGCTGTGCTGGCCTGCCTGCCGATGCAGGGTAGCGCTTTCCTTTACTGCTGGTGAGGGACTCTTACACCCTTCGCTTTTTCCTGTGGTGATGCTTCAGTAAGGGCCTCTGCTGCTTTTTATTTGTTCCCTCCCACCCAGCAGCGTTATGCAGGGCAGGTGGCACGCAAGCTAGAGCTCCCTTCGGGGATGCATTTACCTTGCAAAGAAGTATCAGAAGGAAGATCAGGAACTGTAGCACACTGCGACTAGGTTTATTCCACAGGATGAATTGCACAGTAATTTCATGAAGTTTCTTTATCCATTTTTGGATAAACGGGACTTTATCCATTTTATACAAGCCTTGAGGTGCTGCTGTTGGGTATTTGTTTGCTATGGATTCTGTCTAATTCCTTGTTCTGGTATAGTTGGTTCCTTCCCGTGTATTACTCTGGAAGATAACTCTTGCACCCTGGAAGGCAGATAAGCACCATGAGGTTAGGTGGGTGTGTAGAAGTGAAGATATGATTGTGTGTAGCACCTATTGCCATTCGTACACGGGTTTTATCTGGCTGGCACAAGATGGGGCTGCCAAGGCTCTTCATGTTGTGCCCTTCTGGCACATAATGAGTCCCCGTGTATGTTGAGGAGTATTGTTTGTAGAAAGGGTATAATTGGACTTTCAAAAACATTGTTGCTTGTAGATTTGCTAACTTATGGCAAGGAGGAGTGAAAATCCTGTTTCATGCATTGAATATTAAGCAAAATGTAGTGTGGATGATTTATATTGGTATAATTCTTCATGTTCCAAACAGCTTTTTTTTTTCTGTTGTATATGGAATCATTTCTTGCCTCATTTAATTTAAGATAATCTGAAAACATGGCTTTTTGCTAGAATAAAAGTGTCTTCATGGTATATACTTGTCTGTTATGCTTACATGGCACTGATTTATGGCTTTGTAGGGGAGCAGAGGAGGAAAAGTCTTTCCTGTATAAGCAAGACAGAGTTTGTGTCTAGACTGGAGAATTTCTGAAGGGATGTGTATTTCTTTAAATCAGAAAACGTATTTGCTGAAAGCAACATTTTTGCATCAGGTATGGCTTTCAGTGAATATGTAAGCAGGTTTCCATCCAAGTTCCCTGACTTTAAAACCTTTGCACCTTTTCCTGTCACCTGCAGGCTGTTTCAGCCTGTGGCTCCGAGAGATCCCCGTTTGTGGAGAGCCTTGGGCTGAGCTCACGGCAGGACTGGAATGTGGTGCTTGAGGGCAGCCCTGACCGTATGAAGAGTCGCTGTGTCCATGTGCAGATAGATTCCTGGGTGTTCTGTCTTGAGGCCCCAGCTCTTGGACAGTTGGGGAGGGTGTTTTGGAAGAGACTGTTTGGGTTTTGCAGGGTGTGAAGGGCTACCTGACTGGGATCCTAGGAGCCCTGACATGAATGGGGCTTTTGGTGTGGGAGGAACACAGATTTCCTGGTTGTACAGCAAACCTTGCAAGATCCCCCAAACTCTTCCAGACTCAGTCTGTGATGTTTGATGGCTACAAAGTGGGTGAATGGTGCAGTAATGAGGTTTGCACACTAAATTATTTGGAGTAATAAAGACAGTAGAGGGGCCTGGTGCTCTTAGTGGCTGAGTTGCTACCCAGCACATGGGATTCCTGATCCCTGTGGGAGTTAGGATCATTCCTGTCCACCAGATGAGGGATGGGGTCTCTGCGCTGAGTGGTGTCGCTCAGAAAAGATACTTAGGTTGTAGTGGATAACTCCTTAGAAACATTTAGACCAGTGATCATTCTCAATGCAAACAAAGGGGAAGGTTAGAAGTTAATCAAGAAAATACTATGACAACACTAGTCCACAGTGCTGACTGCAACTTAAATACTGTGTATAGTTCTCATCTGTTCCTCTCCCTCCTTAAGGAAGGATCTAATAGGAGTAGAAAATGTGCAGAGTGGACGGATGGAATGATCAAGAGGAGGGTTTCTTCAAGAGCTTCTCAGGGATGAGTGACTAAATAGACTCAACTGCTTCAAGTGGGCAAAAAGATTGTTGACTGGGGATGTGGTAGAAATCTGTAAAATCTTGACTGTTATGGCAAGAATGAGCTATTTTATTGAGCAAATAAGCAAATTGTTCCGTACCTTGTAATGCAAAGTCTAGGGAGCACTAGCAAACCTAGCAGCTAGCTTGCTTTAAAACTTGCAGGAGCAAAAGGAGCTATTTTTTTTCAGAACACTTTTTAAAATTTTGCATCTTAATTTGTGGATGTTAAAAGTTTACACGTGTTCAAAAATGACTAGACAATCTTGTGGCTCTTTAGAGGAAGATCCTGTTCTTTTTGAGATCAACAAAGATGCTTTTCAGAGTACTTTTCAAACCCATCCAATAATCTGAAGACCAATGTCCCTTAGTGTTAATGCCTGTTTCTTGCACTCTGTGTTTTGGCAAGTGATGAGCATGAAACTCCCCTGGTGTTGACAGTAGTGTAGTGTGTTCTTTCTTGAAAGAGTTTGGCTAAAACTACTGATCTCTTTGAGATATCAGTAGTAGAAATATTTATGGCAGTAAAGTGTCCAGAAATCTGGACTGCAACACAAAGTTTTATTTATAGGAAGGCTTATTGTGTTGCTTATGCAGTACTTGGTAATATGGCTATGAAATCTTCCCTGATGGTATTTGATGCATATAAAATGGGCTGGCATGTTTATATAAATGGGCAAATAGAGAACTAGGCCATATAGTACTGCTTGGAAGCCCTTTGGAGGTGCATGTCCTAGCTGTCCCAGCATAATAATAGCCACTGCCATGATGGGAATGGCAAAGATGATCATGACTGAGCCTAATCCCACAGTTGTTGCTAGTGTTTTTGAATGTCAGGGAGTGGCAGATGGTCTCTTTTGAGGTACCCATCACCTGCTGATCATCAGCTGGTGATGTGAGACCCCTCATGAGGAAGATTCCCTCCTCATGCCCTAGAAGGGGGCTACTGTGCATCTTTCCTTTGAGCTTGTAGTAGGAAAGTTCTTGCAGAGTTCCAGGTAGCGAAGGCTTTGATAGGCCCCATACTGGTCCAGGTAACTGTAGTCCTTAATTCTGTTTGCAGGTGGTCGCAACTAGGTAAGAATTTAACTTCAACATTTAAATCTGGACTTGTCATTTTCTTGAAGCTTGTGAAGGCCCTGTGTAAGAAGGTTCACTTCAACCTTGTGTCACTCAAGGTTTAGTTTTTAAGGATGACTAATTTAAATCTGGAAAAGTATGCAGATACAGTTGGAAAAGGGTTGTCAAGCACATTTGAGCTCCAAATAACTGTTACTTGTAGAGCAAACCTTTGAGGTATGTGCTTTGCCCAAGTGAATCTGGTTTTGAAAAATAACTGTCCACCTTATAGCTGTGGCTAGTTCATGCTTTCACTAAGAGGTTGCTCTTTGTGGCTTCTTGCCAAATGCATGGAGGATTTGATTTCGGGTTCCTCGTTCTCTTTATCAGAATTAATGTAGTCTGTTTTTTTTTTCTTTTCATAGCTAAATTCATAACAGACTCTTAACAGTCCTAAAGTTTGAATGTATCTCAGCAGTGAAACACTGCAGTAGGAGGTCAGGGCTGTGTCTCTCCTGCATTATTCTCTAGTTGCACTGAGAGAAGGGACTTCACTGCATCCCCCTATGGTCTGCACTGTTTTTTCAGCTGCTGCTTCTATAGAAGGAAGAACAACTTGTGTGTTGTGTGCTGCGTTTGGAGGGAGTGAAATCTTTGCTCACTCTTGTACTGTGTCTTAATGGGAGTCCCCTAGGCTTGTGGTTGTGAGAAACTGTTTTCACAGGTACGTCCCCTGATGGTGAAAAGTAAGGATGAAACTGAAGAGTGAGAGTCAAGCTCAGCGCCATTCAGACTTTGGTGGTCCAGGGTGCTCCTCGGCTCCTTGGGGTTTTGTTTTGTGAAGCTGGGAAAGTGGGAATCCAGGACTTCCACCCAGCACTCATCGAAGCAGAGGAGGATGGTCTCACCTGAGAAGGCTGCCTTGCCAGCAGGCTGGTGGCAAGCTGAAAGACTAACTCGGAAAATAATAAAGCATGGGAAGGTGGCACTGCAAGGTGTACTGAGCTTGTGTGTTCCTGCGATCCCTCTTTTGGTCCTGAAATTGTCTTTAAATGCTTGATAGTTAATTGAGAGGAATAGTGCCTGGAGAAGCTTCTTTAGGAGTAAACCGTAGAGTGATCCAGATGACTTACCTCTTCTTAAGGAACTGTGTGTGTGAAGGAAGAAAACGGATCTGCTTCTCAAGGGCCTAGAGTCCCCTGCCTGGCCACTGGCCTCATCTGGCCCCAGCCCATGGGTGACAGCCCTGTCCCTGTCCCTGCAGAGGTGCCCGATGCCCAGGCCTGGGGCTGCCCCAGCTGCCCTGCTGCCGTGTGGGATGGGCCATGCCTTGGGGATCCCCCACAGCCCCTTGAGAGCCCAAGGCCTGCATGGCATTTAGCCCTATTTTGAGCTCGAAAGAGGGTTGCTAGAAAGTTTGCAGTTGTATCCCTAGTGAAAATTTTAAAACATATTTTTTTTTTTTTTTTTTTTTTGCAGAAGCTTTTAACTAGGAGCCAGTCTGAAAAATAGCAAGAAGCATAACAAAAAGTAACCTCCATAATCTGACAGAGGTTGAATGTAGACCAAGAGTCCTGTTAGTTGCCTTTGAGAAAGAGAATAAAGTTTTTCTGAAACCTTCATAGGTAAAGGGACTTCCAAAGAAAGATAACTGAATAGTAGGGAAAGAAGTGATGCTCATAATGGGGAGGAAGGTGTTTTCTTTTGTCTGCATGAGACTGCATATGGAGAGATAATGCTAAGGGTGATGGACCCCCAAAAGTCCAATGTCAACCAGGCTGAGATGGCAGCAGTCAGGGAGGATCCCTAGTGTGTGTTGAGGTGAAGATGCTGACTGTCCTTCTGCTAGAAGGACCTGCTAGTCTTGATCGAAAGAGTTAAGTAGTTATGTGAAGAAAAGACCATAGGGCTTGGTTACTGATGGCTGTCGTGAAAATGTCCCTGGTGGGTAAGCAGAGGTGGTGGGGCGTCCAGGTGTTGTTGCTCTGATACTCTGTTTTCAAGCTGGCCGGTTCCTGGCAGCATGAAACAAGATCCTGCATCTGTTTAGATGGTCATTTTGATGACAGAACTGTGGGATGGAGAAGACAAGTTGGTGGAACGAGGGGCTTATGTCAGCTTCAGCTAAGACTACAGGATTAGTCATCGTCCGATGTGTGTTGTGGAAAACCTCAGCAGGAGGACTTATAGAGTGGCTGCCAAAGTGGATTTCATGCCCTGCGTTTGGGATCTAGGCGGATGCTCGTCACCAGTGTGTATGCATGAGACTGAACAGACCGAGTGACTTAAATTAGCATTAAATCAGGCTTTAAGGAGGAAATTACATTTTTTTTGTGGCTTTCAATAAAAATACTTAATACACTAATTTACAAACACATATTTTCTCCAAATGTCAGCTTGTCAGTTCTCACCTGAACTATGCAGTCATTGGTGTATATAGGAGGAAATAGTGCAATGCATGAGGCTTTTAATGTGCCCTGGATGAGTAGCTTGGGCGATTTGAAGGGGGTGAGTCTTCCATGGACAGTCACAGAAAACCACAAGGGAGGGACCCTGAGAACGTTACTGCAGCTTAAGCCTTGCTGCGTGGTCAGGGGAAACTGGACTCGTGGCTCTCCAAATGCTGCACTGAGACTCTCCAAATGTTCAGATCTCCAAATGCTGAAGGGGGCCAGTGGGGCAGGGTGTTGCTTGTGGAAAGCGATTTTCTTCTGGCTCGCAGGGACAAATGAGGCTTGTGACCTGGTAATGTGGAGCGGCCCAGCACGGACTTGCTCTGGCTGCCACCGCGGGAGGCTGCGCCACGTTTGTTAGCGCCTGTTTCCAATGTCGTGCCTCTCTGGTGCATCAAGGGAAACTTTTTTGCAGTTTACAATTACTTGCAACAAAATAAAATTTAAGCAGTTTACTGTGATAAATAGTGATAAATGCTAAAAGGACACTCTAAATTTGCCAAGGAACACTGCAGTGTAGCACATCCTTTAATAAAGCTGTTGTATACTTCACTTCTCGAGTGTGCTTATGGAAGCTCCTCGTCAAGTTTCACTTTCTAGTTTATCTTTGGTAGCTTGTTTATTTTATTTTCTTGTGTCTAAGGGTCTGAGATTGTATTTATTTCAAATGCAGAACTTTATTGGGGTTTGACTTGTTCACAGTGTTTCAGTCTTGGCATTTGAAAATCATGTGTTGAATAATGGAAAATTACAGTCAGCCAACCGGCAAGAGTGAGAGACTTGATACAAGGAGAAAAAGCATCCTAAAATTTAAGCCCAGTTTATCAGCTGTTCTTCTTAAGCCTTCTTTTTTTTTTTTTTCCTTTTCTTTTTCTCCAGAACTTGATAAGATCAAAAAAAAAAAAAAAGACACAAAATTACTAGTGAGGTAATCGGTAAAGAGTGATTTCTGTATTCAGTTAGATTCTTTAGTTTTGATTAATCTTTGAATCAAGATTGTTGTGTATTTTTGTTGCCTTACAAAAATGAAAGTGCTTGAGGCCTTATTTTGAATCAGTAGTTAATGAAGTTTCCTGAAAGACGAAAATTCTGATCTAAAAGACTTAGTAGTTCTGAATAGTCCTGAAATAGATTGTGCTACTAATGTGCGTTCAGAAAACACTGGATGCTGAAACAGCGAATCATGATAATGACATCAAATTCTCCTCACCTGTTGTCCAGCTCTCTAGAGAGGAGACTAATTTGTGGTTAAGTTTAAAATTACAGAGTGTTGTGATTAATTTGCAAAAGAGAATTTTGTTCTGCGCATATAAGATTTATAGATCTTTGGGAAAATTCTGAAGAGTACTTAACACTTCTACTTTTTTTTAAACTTCTTGCTAGGTTTTCACTTTTCTGAGTACAAAATGAATCTAAATTTATCTTGTTTTGGGAGGAAGAGAGGAAACTTATTTCATACAAAAAAATCTACTATCCACTATTAATTTTGATGAGATTTCTGACTTTCTCTTTGCTTTCTGCTTCTCTTCTGAACTCCTCAAGGTGGCAATCTTGCCTCAGAGTTGAGTGTGTGTTTTGGTTCCAGGCACTGCATGTCTTCTATGCTCTCCTTGGGATGGCTACAGTTCCTTGCCTGAAGTACTGCAGAATATCCAGCTGTCAGCTGGGAAAATGCTGGATTTTGCGTGTAACCTTGGACGCACTGTTTTTTATAGACTGTGCAGTTTGGAACTTGGGGTAGTGGACACGGAAGTATATTAATCTCCTTGATTAGTAACTATGAAGATAAGCTTATAGATAGTCAGTCACAATGAAATTGGCTAACCTCCTTTTAAAAAAAAAAAATTACTCAGTCTTAGCATTTTATATGGCTATGGTGTGCACATATCTGTTCCCTTATGTGCAAAATGGACTGGCAGGAGAAAATAAGTACTCTTCAGTTATAGATTTTGTTTTGTGTGTTCCAAAACCATTTAATTATATATATATATATACATATATATATATATATATATATATGTGTATATTTGCCATTGTAGGCATGAAATACATGTGAGACTGACCTGCTCTGCTTTTTGGGTTTTCTGGTATAATTTAAATAGGAATTTTACTAAATTTTTGGATTAGATGGCCAAGTCTACCTTGGTTATGAAACAGTTGCTTTCCTGCAGTCTACATTCATTACAGCTTTTGTAGTGGATCTGTAAATGTTTTAACTCATAAATTGAAGCTTTTCATCTTATATTTTCCTGGAGAAAGGACTGGCATTTTCCAGTTTTAATTTGCAGGGAGGGATGCTGCTCCTCTGAAATGCAGATACACTGCAGTTCAGGTTGTAAGTGAAGCTTCATGTGCCATCTTCACTTGCTCCTTGGTTCAGAGGAAAACAAAATCCGTAAGGAGCACTGCCATCCCCGCTACCTCTGTTCTTTTCGTTGCTCTTTCACGTTAGCTCCAGACTTCTGTCTTTGTTTCCTTTATTTTTACTGCCTGGGGAGATTTTTTGTACAGCTTTTTAGCAAAGTTTAGCAAAGCCTTGAGAATGTGAGCTTGTTCCTAAAATAATCCTAAAAGTAATCGGGAGGCGCCACCTCACCTAAGGAGCCTCTACATGTTGATTTAGAGAAGTCTTGAAAGAGTTTGCAGGCAATAGTTGCAGGCACCAAATATTTCTAGGATATATATTTTTTGTTTATCTTAAAAGCTAAATGTGGACAAACAAAAGCAATTTAATTTGCCTTTGAAGCTGCAGACGTAGGAAGTTGAGCTGGGATGTTGATTGCTGTTCTTTTTCCTTTTTAAATGACTAGCTTTGGGTCTTTGTTTTGTCTTAACTACATCTGAGGATTTCACAGTTTTTTTTTTTTTTTTTTTTTTTTTTTTTTATAATTTATTATCCACCTGAACAGTTACATAAATGAGTTTGCTTTGAGTTTTGCTTGTAAAGACTGAAGCTGATGGTGAGACTTGATAGCTGATTGAAGCAGCTTGCAGTTCTGAGCATGCAAGTGCACAACAGACTAGTTTTCTGTCAGTTTTCAAAGCCACATTCTAATTCAAGTTGTACAGTCTTCCCAGTTAACTCTCTGAGAAACAGGTACATCAAATCTGATAGAATTTGCCTGTGAGAGAGACCTGCTAGTGTCTGTTATTGACTGCAAATCTCTGAAAGAAATGAATTTTGTGCCTAACATAACAATATGGCTGGTATAATTTAATACCTAGCATGTGATACTGTCACGTCTAGTAAAAAAACAATCTTTCAATAAACGCAAAAGAACTGAAATCTCAGCTTTTTATTTTTTGTTCTTTTTATTTTATCAGAATTTTAGCTTCTGAGTAAGTTGGACTGTTCTGTTAAAGGTGTTAGATCATTTGCACAAGCTTTTTTAGTGACAGAGAAGCTTGTGCAGCAGTAGTGCAGCTGTTTTGGTGGTAACAGTCCGCTAGGTTCAGGCTGTTGGTGTGTTGTAGGGTTGTTGTGGTGGCTTTGGCACAACCCATGTGTGAGGCCGCGGCCCTCGGCGAGCGCTGCCACTAGGGCCATCCCGTGTCCTTCTGCTTGTGGCCTCGGTGGCTCCGCGGGTGCTTCAGGGCAGCATCTCCTGCTGTACGTCAGGCAGGTGAGATAGCCTGTGGCAAAGCAAAAAGGAAAAAAAATGGAGGGATAGGAAAAAGAATTTCTAAAATTAGGTTTTCTACCGAGGAA
>JAWLRI010000086.1:6228284-6292329 GCA_034781795.1 Crypturellus tataupa
AGGAAAGTCTAGTGAGAGTTCACGCAGAGGAAAGTGTAGGTGGGCTGGTTACACAGGTGTCTTACTCAGGTATGTAAGAGAAATGTCCCTAGTTGCTTTACCCGGCACCTTGCTGCTCTGCATGTTCTTGTCCCAAAGTTGTTCCAGCTGGTCCTGAAGACCTGGGCTAAGGAAGGCAAACGGAGCCACAGGAACCTCGGAGAAGCTGTATAAGCCTGATAGGGAACGAGAGGGTTTTTTTCTTATTCTGAAGAGCAGACTACTGGAATTAAGCGGAAGTCCAATTACTAACAAATTACTTGTTTCCAATCCTCTGCAATTTGGTTTCTTGGTCTCAGTGGTTGCTAAGCTGATAGATTCTAATATCCTGCTCGAGGTAGCCTGATTATTTATTTATTTGTTTATTTATTTTTAAATCTTGCTGCTTTCGTGAGTGACTATTCCTGTTCTTAGCAGTTGAATTCCCTGCTCTGCCCCATTTGTTTGCCTGAGCAGCTCCATTGACTCCTAGAGGGCTCCCTGCATTCAGGCTGCCTCGCGTTGGCACTGATGCCTCAACCAGCCTCTCGTTCATACTCATTTACAACTCTGATTTATTTTAGTCTCTGACTTTTCAAGGTGTAAACATAGCAGTCCCAGGCTTGCAGTTTTTGTAGCCTAAGCTGCAGTGTGTGCCTAATGTTAAACTCGAGTTATTTTGCAGTGTGTGTTACGTATGTATGAGGCAACAGTCACCATTGAATGACCACAGTGTCTTATGCTCTGTAATGCCATTAGTTATTAAAATTTGGTGTTGAATATTCTCCAGACGTAAAAAAAAAAAGGAAAAAAAAAAAGAAAAAAAGCAACTAAGCTATTGTTTCCTCATTTACTTTGAGGAGGATTTTACAATATTGCTTTCAATGTTCGGCTCAAAGTAAGAGGTGCCACACTGCTGTGCTTTGAAGCTGACAGTGGGAGAGTTGTGGTGCCAAGTATTTTCCACGGTATTCCAAAGAGGAACAAAGTCCCATGGGGTTTCTATGTGATGTTTTAAGGCCCTCGAGCAGCTCGGTTGCCCTTAATGTAATTTGGCATGTTGTAAATTGTGCAGATACTGAGTAGAGTGGCGCAGTAAGGTTTCCTTTGATGTTTAAATTCAGTTATTGCCTTTGACACGTCTGTCTCTCTCTCCTTGTAGGTGCAGGCAAAACACCAACTTTAGGAGGAGGATTCCATGCCAACTTGGGAAAGGAGTCGCGAGCACAAACTCTGCAAAATGGTACTTGTGTAACACTTTAAGCTTGTTGATGTGACTTTTAAAATTATTTTTAATACTATTGATTGTAATTAATTTCTAGTTTTGAATGTGACCGCAAATCCTTGGCAGGCCACTCACTGGAGAGTAGACAGGTCTGCCTAGCGCTATTTTTTAGCTTGTGTTCTCATTTGGTTGTTACAGCTGATTTTTGAGATCAGGTAGCTGGCTGACAAGAGGTAATGGCAGCTGAGAGGGCTTTTCAAAGTTGACATGACCATTTCACCTTTTTATTATTTACTGTGGCTTTTTATTTTGTTGATTTTCAGAGTCTGTGTAAGGCTTTATTTATATTTATTTTCAGATAATACACACATTTATACACACCTCATAATAATTCCATGCTTACTAGCCAGTAGTTGAACAGAGAGAAAAAAATAGAAAAAAGATGCTAGTGTCCAGAGAGTTTTTAAATGAATGTTTTCATTATATACATTTTAGCTGAGATCTGTATAATGTACACTTTTTAAAGTGAATGAATAAAAGCAGCTTTTATTCCAGATACAGAGTGGTCTTCCAGTTTCAACTGCTGTTACTCATATCAATGGGCAGGAGATGTCATTTTTTGGTTAATTAATACTCCCGTTTTATGACTTTTGGACATGACAGCTCATGGACTGTCATGTCAAAGACAGAAAAACTGACATGTAGTTAACCACAGGATGCAGGTAGGTTTTACTGATACAGTGTTTGTTCTTTGGGATATTTTAAATAAATGAATTCTTCAATTAGTCTTTCACGTGCAACTTGAGAACAGAAAATCTTGGCTGACATTATGCCTGGATAACTGGAGAAGGACAAGATTGATTTGTGTAACTGAAATATAGGCTGATTGCTTTACTGAGCCCTATTCAGCTGATTTATTTACAGATTGCTTAATTCGGCTGTTTGTGCTGAATAAACCTCCTGCTTGTTTGGCAGAGCAAAGCTCACACTTTATGGGAGCAAGTGTCAGTGCCTGCTTCAGCTCACTGTCTTAGGAGTTCTGGAAACACCTGTATAAACTCCAATATTTAAAGCAATTGAGTAAAACCCTGAGATTGCCTTTTTTAGTCGTTTGTGTTTGTAATTGTATGAAAATACTTAATTCTAAACTTAATTTTGTGCAGACATTTTAAAAATAAATTGGCTTGTTGCACATAAGGACCACTCAATTCTTTGTCTTTAATTGTAGAAAAGTAAAATGAGAGGATGAAATACTGTCTTCTTGCTTTAGGAGTGCTGGAATCCTTTGAAAGTCCATTTTATTGTCCTGACCTGTAACCACAATTAAGCACAACAAGGTGTGCCTGAATCTAAACATGACTTCTTTCTTTATGCATAAGGGAAATATGTCTAAGCATCCTCTATCCCAAGAGGTTTTGTGTATACCGACCTCCTGAGGACCTCCTAACCATGTGCAAAAATCTTTACAAGTTTATTAGCATTTTAGGAAAGTTACTATAGTTGCTTAAATTGAAAATTTCTCCCAAGTAGTTTTAAAATGGGGGAAAAAAAATATTTTCTTTTTAGCTACACCTGTCTGAGGCTCTCTGCAGTTTTTCTTCTCTCTTTTGTGGTCATTCTTTATGTAAGAAAAAAGAACTTGCTCTTTGCTTTCTGCAGCCGCTGTGTGTTTGTCACCCTGCCAGAGTGTCTCGGAGCGAGTCCTTTCCAGTGCTCAGCCATGTCCTGCTGCAGTCCTGGCCAGGACAGCAGTGGCTCCTGCTTCAGGTGGTGCCACTGGTGTTTGAAAGGCCCTTCTTTCTGCCACTTATAATGATCCCGTTGTCTGCTGCATTTAATCACATTTTGAGCTTAGCGTGGTTCTTAATTGCAAACTGAGCTGTGGCTGTGAAATTATAAAATCTTATTTGGTCGCTGTGTGTCCATGACCATGGCTTTTTTTTATTATTATTTTGAAGTTGTGTTAATATTCATCGCGTTTGAAAGTGCAGTGAGCTAAACGACCCTACTCTATGTATTTTAAAGGAAAAGGGCACAGTTTATTAAATAAAACTAAAGAGCACTGGTAGTTGGCCAGTGGAGTGTTGTCCTTGGGATGCTGTCTGATCAGAAAAAATGCCAAACTTTTATTTTATTATGGTTTATTTGCAGGTTCTGTTGAACTTGCGTTTCCAAATTATCCCATTGAAAACGAGTGGTCACAAGGAGGCTCCTGTTGTGATTCCAGTGAGGCACAACCTGTGACCGGGTTTTATGGATGCTTTGGGCAATCACCTTCCTGCGGTTCCTTGCCGGCTCCGAGGCCGCGCTGCCTCGGATACAGCAGGAGGGAGGAAGCGGAGCCCGTGGGAGGCCTTGGCGGAGCCGGGTTTGTGCCGGGGCTGTCTGCAGCGTGCGGGGGAGCGCTGTGAGCGCGCGTGTGTGGTCCGAGCGCGCTGCTCCGCTGCCAGCAACCTGCAGGCTCGACGGGGCCGGGGAAGAGTCCAGCCGCAGAGCAGGGCTCTCGGGAAACAAACAACAACCGCCCCCTGCTTTCCCTTCGCGCCCCCGTATAGCTGGGGCCAAATTCTCCGCTGCTGCATTGCCAGTGTTTTCAGCGGAGGCGAAAGGGAAGTGATTTGGGTCGCTGTGTGCAGCGTCATCACTTAGTACGGCATCTGGATTATTGGCTAAATTCGTGAGGCTGCAGCTTTTTGAGGCTTGTAGTTAAGGGATGTTTTGCCTGAGATGAAAGTTTTTTCATTAGAATACTGAAAAGCAGTAATTTACAACTTTGTCTTTTCTTGAGGAAAAAAGACAGTTTTCTCCACTCTGCTGAGTGGAGAAATTAAAATGAAACCCTCCAACACCAACAGTTGCTTAACAGTTCTGAATTTTCCTACAAAATTAAGATTTTGCATGCTGGTGTTTATTATATTACCTGTACAAAGCTATGGGCAAACCCTGGTGGTTTTAGTTTCCGGGTTTGTGTAAGTATGTCCAATACACAGAACTAGTCCCTCTTATCACATGAGGCTCTGCTGTATTTTTCCTTGCTATTTATAATGCAGTGGTGCTTGGCATTGGCATTCTCTGCCTTTCTTTATTGAAGCAGGTGATATTTAGGGATGTTTGCGAATTGGCTGTAGTGTGTTTTTTATTTATTTACACTTTGTTAAAACCTTTATCCCTGAAAGACCTAGTACTGTTATATGTGTCAGTAATCACGTTTGTCCCCCTGCTGTGTCGTACCGTGCTAATAAACCCATTTCAGTTCTAAGTTCAGGACCACAAGATGATTTTTGTTCATATAGGATTCACTTTATAATAATCTGCACAAATGACATGATGTAAAGAGGTGTTTCAACTTTGATTTAAAGGACTTGACAAAAGAGCCACTCAAATGGTGCTGTTAGTTGTGAAAAAGAGTTACAAATTAAATATTAACTCGGAGAGGGACCCTTTGACAAGACTTCTTTCTTTTTCTGAGCTTCTTCAAGCTACCGTGTTATTGCCAAGCTTTTAAGGGGTACTTGGAGTGCAGAAATTCAGAACTGTCTCTTTAAATCTTATTTTACAGCTCTGAACTACATTACATAATCTCTCTAAATAGCTGGTTTATTCTTGTTCCCTTGCAGACAATCTGCTCTCACTATATCCATGTCAGATTCATAGTTACAAGTGAGTTGTTCTTGACTTGGAGCTCTAATACTTTCAATAGAGTATTCAGTGGCCAAAAAGAAGAGTGAGAAGGGAAGGAATCATTGGCATGTTTGTAACTTAAAAGCTGCAGTTACAGACATTTAAATTTGGTTAAAACTAAGTTTGAAGATTGCAGCTATATTTAGCTTAATCCAATTTCTGAATGGTTGTGGTGTGTTTTTAATCATTCCTTTAAATGAGTATGTGTATTTTCCTTCAATCCTCTTAAATACCAAAGCATAGCTAGCAGTAGTTTATATCCTAAATGGAACAGCATTGCTGAAGATGTTCATTAAAGCATGTTTTGACTGCTTGCTTTTAAACAATTTGCTTAATTTCAAACCTGCGTTGCCATCACTAATTTCATATCTGGTTTATTAGAAGTGATTATGAGAGGCTTTGCTTCCTCCCAGGACTGTGCCATGTGAACTGCACCAGGGTTATAAAGTATACGTGAAGACTAGATGTATCCAGGGAACAGAAATAGAGAACATACCTTTATTTAACTACAAGGGAGAGGATTGAGAGGCAGCTCCAGAGATCCACACTGGAAGCACGGTCGCTTTGAAGTTGCTTGAAGTTGCTCGGGGCCTAGTGTGTTTGAGCTGTGAGTATCTCCAAGACGGATGTGATGTGGTCACTCTGGGCAACCTGCCCTAATGTTTGACCACCCTCCTTGTGAAGATTTTTTTTTCCCCCTTGCATTTAGTCAGAATTTATTTTGCTGAAACTTGCCTGTGTGGCCCCTTGTCCTTTGCTGTGAGTTTCTGACAATTCTGACTGCATCTTCTATGTAACTTTCCACTGAATAGTTGAAGGTAGCAGCAAGATATCCCCCTCAGACTTTTCTTCTCAAGACTAAATAAACTCAGCTCTCAGCTTGAAGTCGTGGGCTTCAGCCTCCTAGCCGTCTCAGTGCCAGGACTTGCTGCAGTGTTTCAGTGCCTTTCTCGTGTCCTGAACCGGACTCACTCTACTCTAAATGTAGTTTTAAGAGCTGAATAGAGGATAGTAATTGCTTCCCTGGACCTGCTCGCTGCACCCAGTGTGCAGTTACCGAGCTGCACTGATGAAAGCTGCTGCTGACTCACGCTCATCTCTGCAAGGACTCTGCATCCTCTTCTGACAGCCGCTCCTTCCCACGCAGGTTTCCAGCAGTCCCCTGCCTGTGCTATTGCCTGGGATTCTGTCTCAGATGTATCCCATTGACTTGCTTAAGTAGTCCCCTACCCAATTTATTTTTTTAATCGACAGTACTTCATTCCTTCACATTCTGTCACTAGGTCCAGAGGCCTGGGAGGCCTTAGAACTGCCATTGCCAGGGAAGGCTGTGGAAAGTCATGAGCTACTCTAAAGCCAAAGTGGTCTTGTCCTGTGCTGCCCGTCAGCATGGCCTGCTGTTACAGTGATGAGGCTGTTGATCAGCTCTCCTGGCCCTTTGCTCATTACAGGAGGATCCAGGGGGTCCTGCTTGGTACTTCACTAAACACATCAGAGTGTCTGCTCCTGAAACCTTGGATTATTGTTGAGCTACTCGCCTTCTTCCCTGCCTGCACGATGTTAAACTCATCTCAGAGCAGCTGTAACTAAGCTTCCTCCTAAGCATCCTCCACCATGCTCTTCTCTAGGGAATAGTTGATCTTCTAGTCAATTTGTCCAGCACCTGTGTCAAAAAACAGTTCCTGGTGCACCATGGAAGTCCCTTGTGTTGCTTCTGTGCCATTTGATTCCCCTTCTGGTGCATGCTGGGGTGGTTAGAGTTCCCCTTGAGAACTGGAGTGTCTTCCCACTGTCTGAAGGAGGCTTCGTCTCCTCGATCGGGTGGTCTGTAGCAGCTGCTCGCTGGTGTTCCCCCGTGTTGGCCTCCCCTCTGGTCCAGACCCATTAACTCCTTTCTGGCCTTCATTTTTTTCCACAGGACAACTTCCTGGGTTTAGGCTGTTTCTATGTGTGAAGCCCTCTGTCACCTTCCTGAAGAGCCTCTAATCGTCTGTCTCATGATCAGGCGTATGAACGAACTGGCCCCGTGTCAGTGATCCCCAGAGAAGCTGTACAGACTTTGAAATATTCCCATTTGTTTCCCTTGCTGGGTATCATCTTTTCTTTGACTCTTACCCCATATCAGCTATATATTATCTGGTTATGACTTCAGTAACAAAACTTCTAGTCTAATCTCTTGCTATTTTCTTGTCTTTTCTGTTTTTATTTCTTTTGAGGTAAAAGTTTATCCCAGTCCTCCCAACTCAGACCACTCTTTGCTTTGTGTCCAACTGCTTTGTGTGGTTATTATTTTTTTGTTGTTTGTTTTTTTCCTTCATTTCTTAAACAATTATTGCTTAAAGCTTTCCATTTCTGGATCTATCGTGTATCCTCCTTAATTTCTTTATTCACTAAGGCTTTGGAAGACTTGTTCTTCTAGCTTGACCATTGCTTCAGTCTGATCCTTTGATCTGTCTGCTGCTTTGTCCCTTGTGAATCCTTTGTTATTGTTATCAACTTCTTTGTTTGATTCTTCTTCATTTGATGCATTAGCTTTTTGCTCCTCCTCCTGAGGAGGAGTTAGGGGTCTAATCCTCTTTGGTTTTGGAATGATTTTTTTATTATTGTTGTTTCACATGCAATCTTTTCCTTGAGAAAATTTCCTCGTACCTGACCTATCTTTTCCATCGAGACCCATGTCATGGTTTGAGCTAAGGTGGGATTTAATTAGCAAATTTTACATGTCTGTGTGAGCTAGTCATCCTAAGCTCCCTTGAGGGTCTCTGCAGAGAGGCAGACAGCTTCGGGGCGCGATTACTTTCAGCCAAAAGTGAGATGACTCATTCTGAAGTGCCTAGTTCTCTTCACTCCCTGAAATGAAGTCTAGGTTGACTAAGCTCCCATGCTTGTCTCTGAAGATAAGATGATAAATCCTGTGCTTTGGCATCTGTGTGTGCGTGTCTCCTTGTTGACTTAGACCTAACGTGGCCAAAGCTGAGCTACTGCATTGCATCCTGCTGTTTTGCCATCTCGCATGGTAACAAGTTCAGGCTTCCTCCTTTTGAGGGCACTCGCAGTTTTCCCTCCTTGTCTCCTGCAGATCTGCCCTCTACAGCTTCTGCTAAACCAAAGCTAAGTCCTAGCCCTGACTCTTGCAAATAATTTTCTTGCACGAGTGTCTCTTGACCTTCTTTGATCTTCCTTTTCGAAGGAAAGTGCTCCAGAATTGATTTGCAGAACTGTTCCCCCTCCTGCCGACACCTCTCTAATATTCCTCAAGGAATTAACTCTTTTTGACAGTCAGCTTGTAAAAATATTCCTCCTATTCTGAAATAGAATATTGTGGCAAAAGATTGGTAAGAGGAAATACAAAATAAAAATGAAAATTGGGAAGCTGTCACCAAGGTATGCTGAGAATCATTCCACTAAGAAATGACTGGAATGAGCAACCAGAATATGAGCTCTTCCCTTTCATTAGCATAAGATAGTCCAAGAGTTTGGGTAAAAGCAGCAGGTTGATGCATTTCCTTGCTGGCTTCTCTGGTTCTCTTAGGGACTTGTGGAGTTTCTTTTGGAGGTGGGTGCCCTTGGTCAGTCTGTCTGTCCTGCTCGCAGCTTCTCCTTCAGCTACTCTTATGCTCCTCAGGTGACTGCTGAGACCCTGTGCTCTGTGATCTGAAGTTATCTACATTAAAAGACCAATCAGGATCATCAGCTGACTGGGGACTGTGTTTTGGTTGTATGTCGGCGATTAATTCCCACTTGAATTTAGACTTTTCTTCTTGCCTTAAGTGATGCCCAGCTTTGTTTGGCTGTGCTTTGACAGGGAGCCATGAATGAAGTGAGTGTCTTGAAACGCTCGCGGGGCGATTGGGGCATGGGTTGTCCTCAGGGCGGTCCTGCTGCAGGGAATCTGCGATGTGAGGTCAGGTCAGGCTCTGCTGGAGCTAACACACAGGGTGAGTTTTGCCACAGGGATAACTGCAACTTTGAGCACAATGTCTCACCCAGTGGAAATGTGTGAGCGAGCCAGGCTTTACTGTGCTTCCTTATGCTGTTCTTGTGTTTGCTTAGCCAGAAAAAGGGAGAGAAAAAAAAAAAAAAAAAAAAAAAGGACTTTTAAAATCTGTTGAAGGTTTTGGTTTAACCTGAAATTGGACTCGGGCAGATCTCTGTCTTTCATTTAGAGATTGTACTTGGAGTTGAAAAAACTAGAGGAAAGAAAGTGCAATCTTTTTTCAAGTAAGTTATCAGATGATTTCTGTTATCTTAGATAATAACAAAAATTACTTGCACATTCAGCTACTTCGAACTGGTCTGATTGTGACCCTAAGTTAAAGGTGTCTTTCATGGTTCTTCTGTCCTGTCTTCTCTCCCATCTCTGTTCTGTTTCTGTGTTCATTAGGTAACTGGGGGGAGAAATGTTGTGACAGGGAAGCACAAATCCTGGCTCTTTTCACAAGCAAATTCAGAAATTGCTTCTAATAGTCTGTGTATTTGTGAAATTTCCAGCTTGGATATTAATTTTTTTTTTCTTCTACCTTAGATTTTTTTTCTTGTTAACTTTGACAATCTGTATTTCTGTGTGACAATCTGTATCGTGTTTGTGGAATTCATTGATGGAGACTGATCTCCCTGCAGCCTCGTGTAGGTAATTGGAACCTGTCATTTCTCTGGAGAGCAGTCCTTTATGGAAAGACAGTTTAGCTAGCGGGCTAATGTTTTTTAAAACACTTGCTTTTTATAGTACCATTCATAACGAGATGAACTCAGGTATTAGTAGGTCTGATGAGCCTCCTACTTGTGCACAGTGACAGAAAATAGGGAACTGATTCTCTCCCTCATTTCTCCCACTCCAATAATGTCTACAAACTTCTTTGCTGATAATCTTCTTCTTGAAACAAGCTTCTGAAATAAGTCATTTTAGCTCTGAAAGTGTGCTAGACAATGTAAAATATATTTTACATAACACAGTTTTGGCTTTAGTTCTGTGTAACTGCTGCTCTTATTTATTCATTTTTGTTAATGAAGAAATATATGCCATTCATATGACTTGCCCTAGCATTTGCTTGCCAGTGACTTGTTTCTGAAATGTTCCTTATCATTTAGGCTATATTCAAGCTGAACACAGTGCTTCTTTCTTGCATTATGTACAAAATTATTCTGAAATCTAGCAAAGCTCCCATCAATGGAGGAGTCTCTTCTTTCTAGAGCCCTAGATGTGTGCTGCAATGTTGGTGTGCAATCACTGTTCTTGGAAAAAACAAAACTTCAAAGCAAAGTGAAAATAGGGCTGGGAGACTGCTCTATAGGACTATAAGTAAAAAGAATATCTGAAATGCAATTTATTTCTTGATGGGGTTATTCTAAGTAATGTTGCTCTGCATAAGATGCCTTCTCATATGGAGCTTTTAGAACTTTTGGGGCAGTTCTGGCCAGCAGGCAGCACTTACTCAAGATGATGTCTTCTGCTGTGTGTAGCACTGGTTTTGAAAACGTTTGCAGCTGATTTTTGAAATGTTTGTGTCATTTTACAGGCATTATAGCTCGGATCATAAGTGTGGAGGGGTGTTCATTTTTTTTAATGCTGTGTCCTCCCGTAGCACCTAGTCCATACTTTATGCATTGAAAATATGTAGGTATTGTGCTTCACTAAATAAATAAGAGATCTTGTGACAGAGGCCTTGGAGTGTTTGCTTGTTGGTGTGTATGGTACCACCCTTGAGCACAGCAGGTTTGGAAGAGGCATCTGACACTGTCTCCATCTCCGGGTCTACAAGCCCATGCTACAAAGTGCAGTGTAAGGACAGCACGGCTTTGCAGAGCCCACAGCTATGTAGGGGAGACTCTGCTAGGTTTTCATTGGCGTGAGGACAAGCCTGACCCTTAATCAGCTGGTGTTACCCACCACCATGGGCTGTCCTTGAAGATGGACCAGCAGGCTCATCTACACGACTCCATGACCCAAAACAGCTATTACCCACGTTCAAGAGGCACGTGAATTGCCAGCCTTGTGCTGGGAGATGCTTCATGCGGGGCCATGTTAGAGGTGCCCTTTCATTTATTTTTCCAGCCGCTTTGAGGGTGTTGGACGTGCTGGCTGCTGCTGCCAGATGGGTGCTCTCTGCTTGAGGTGCCACAGGCCCTTACGGCTCCCGTCCCTGCCCACTGCTCTAAACAGCGCTGCTGTGGCTCGCTGTGCTTTAGGGAGGGCTTTTCATCCCGGAATCCCTTGGGATGGTTTCCAGCCATGCACTGTAGCATGCTCTGTGATGCTTTGCTGGAGCAATAGGGAAAATGCTATTTTTTATTAAGGACCAAAATGCCAATTCTGACTGTGTTGAGCACTCGGACTGTATGGGATACATGACATTCGGGCTGATATTTTTTTTCCAAGTGATTTTCATAACCTAAGCTTGACTGGTGCTAATTCTGAGGTGGTCTCTCAGCTGAATAAACAGCGCAATGAACCTTTAAACAAACAGTTCGTTAACTTGATGTGTTAAAACATTTGAATGAATTTCTGAATTTTAGTAAATTGGCAGTTGCTGTGTCAAGAGCCTTCCCCTCTGGCAAGCAGAACGTGGCTAACATTACAGCTGAAGCCTTTTGTTCTTTTTTTTAATAGGATCACAAAATGTTCCTGTTTGCTGACATGAATTGCATGTATTTTAATTGAAAAGTTTCCAAACGTACATGACCAGAATGAAAATCTCTTTTACCCAGATAACTACTTTCATGTAGTAGATATCCTAAATACTGGTACAGCTGAGATCACCAGGTGGTGCTGTTACCCATTTCATTTTCCAAAATAAGCTTTAATCCTGAAAAAGTGCCATTGTCATGGCTACTCAAATAGAGCTTCATGGGAGGAGCTGGCAGAAGGAGAACATGCTCTGTGCTCACTGCCTAGCACAGAGCTGCTCTTCACATCTTAGTCTTTGCTCTTTAGGTCAGTGTCCTAAGTGAAATGTCCCATCCTTGTTTTTTTTTCCTACCTTTGGTCCAGCACTGACACAGGGGAGAATTCAGGTTAGGTGACTTCTTCTCGGCTGATGAGCTGCCTTATGAAGCTCGATGCTACATGATGGGGAAGGTCACTCACAGTTACTGTGTGTTCTAGCGAAGATAGAAGCATGAAGCGGTGACCTCTCTGAAAGTGGGAAGAAAAAACTGTTTCTTGAAGGACATTTAACTTTTGGAAAGTAAGAGCTGCAGCCTGCTGCTGGAGGAGGCTCTTTACCTCCACTACCTCCAAAAATAAAAAATTGGGTACACAATGCATGACTTCTTTAGTGTGTTCACTGAATTTATTGATGTTCCCCTACTTAGAAAAAATTTACGTCATACATATGAAATAAGGTCGTGTTTTTTCCTCTAAAGTTATACAGAGTTGCAAAGAGAGTTACTTGTTTCTTAAACCTTTATATAAGTGGCTATTTTTAGATGAGCCATGGAATGGGAAATCATGTGTTTAAAGATGCAAGTCTTTCCTTAGGATGAAGGTTTTTTTTTTAGTTGTCTTTCTGTACTTAAGTAACTGACTCATTTTGGAGAGTATAGACATGTAATTACTAATGAACAGAGCCCAAGCCTAGAAAATATCAACCATATAGGTAAAACTGAGGGAAGGTTAAATAATTGGAGTGAGGGGAAAAGCTGTCAAACGAACAATCCTCCTCAAAGTATTACCGTTACTATCATTTCGCGCATGGTTTCTTAATACAACAATTCAGACATGAATTTTATTGTGTTTCTTAAACACTGTGATTATTTTTCTTTGATTGTGTTTTTAATAGAATTTATAAACCTCTCATTATAGAGGTAGAACTAAAAGTACAGTGTGGATATCCCAAACCCAAACTGCGGTGGAGCTCGGAACTGCTGCCAGGTAGCAGGAGTTGGGGCTCAACGTGCTTAAACCTGCTTTTGAGCCAGGTTATTTAACCAACCCCTGGACATCAGCGGGAGCTGATTGGGCCGTGTTATTGTTTAGGACCCAAAATACAAATTTAGAAGCCTGGCTTTAATCATGCCTGTTGAAAGCTTTTGTACTCTTGTAACAAAGTACTCTCAAGCAAACACGAGATAAACTGAGTGAAAAGGTAAGTGATTATTTGGTTATTCTAAAGGCCCTTCAGAGAACTTCCGGATTTTCAACCCAAAGAGGCTTTTCTTAAGCTGAGAAGATAGGAAAATCAATCAAGGATGGATCTTTCTTGAAGAAAAAGTCATTAGCACTGAATGCAACAAAACAACTGGCTAATTATATTCAAATACGTTGTTTCCTAAGAAATTACGTTTTGCTAATGAAATATATTTTGCTAACAAGCCTGGAAGTGTATTTTGTTTTATAGAGGGATGGGGTTTTGAAAGAAAATATTATTTTTTTCTTTCTATGTTGTAAAACTACTAAACTGATTAGTAGGCTCTTGGATAGTATATTACGAAACATGTAACACTAGTAAGGCAGTTTAGAGTCATAGTTCCAGTATCTGGGAATATACACAGAGCTGGCTTCTGGTGCAAAAAGAAGTCATACATGAGAACATGTGTGACTGTCACTGACATGTAAGAATGTATATGAATGCTGTTTACATGGTACCCTACATGTGCTGATTTGATTTCTTTTATACGTCAATGTTCAGGGCAAACATTCCATGCATTTTTATAGTAGGAATCTTAAACCTGGTGTTCCTACAAAGGGGGATGTATAAATTTCTGTCCCTTGCATTTTTCCTTTGTAGTCCATTTAAGATATATCTTCAAGAATAGCTCACCTTCCGGAAATGGGACCTTGAGGCTGAGGATTTTGAAAGAAGTGCAGTGCATGAACCTGAAGGTCACTTATTTCTTGTCCTTGCAAAATTAGTTAAGAGTCATCAATTGGGCTCTTTTCTTCTAGACAACATCCCAGGATCTTGTCTGAAAGGGACATGTGAACCTTGCGGCATCACCAGCCACGCTCTCACGGGGTGGAGCCCAGATGCTAGTCACTTTGCTCACAGAATATGCACGTTGCAGGCTTTGGGGTGGTCCAGACAGCTGTAAACCGGCACTTCCAAACTCTTTGTAGCGTTTTTGGCAGGTCGGGGCATTGCTGTTACTGCTGCGGTGCTGCTGCTGCGGAGGGTCTGCTGCCCTGCCTCGCTGCGGCTGTGCGGCTCGTTAGACCCTGTGCAGAGCTCGCTGAATTCAGTAGTGCAGCAGAGAGCCACCTGCTTTCTCTCTCTATTCTTTTCCTGGTTAGTGGCTCAGTAGAAGCTCTCAAGAGCAGTAAATGGGAGTTGGTGCAAGGCAGAGGATAGGCTGTGTGATGAGGGAGAAGAAAGAGGGGAGACTTCCCCTTTCAACCATCTCGGGGAGTTTCATCCTCTGATACCTCTTCCTGGCCTGGCATTAAAAAAAGGAACATAAGTTTCTTCTAAGCACAAAAAAAAAATTGGAAGATGCTCTTACAAAATAAAATGATTAAAAGTATAGCCCAGCTGCCCTGCTGTGCTTACTTTTCTGACTGTTTTCTCATTGCCTGTCTCTTATTTCTTACCCTAGGTTTGCTGTGGAGTGAAAACGGGAAGATCAGGCCTTATATGAAAAAGCAGGGAGTCAGCAATAGCTCTTAGTGCCCCTCATTTGCTACTTTTTAACTCCCAGCCTCCATTTTAAATGTGAGACGAATCGTCAGCCTTTGCTAATCCAAATTCATCCTCATTTCTGAAGGTGAGCGCAGCTATCTCCCTATCATCAGCAAATCAGCGGTTGCAAATGAGGGAGATTTTTAAAGGGGTTGCCTTGTTATTCTGAGCCCCATGCAGCTTGCCAAATCCAAGCAGGTGTTATATTTGCTTACTGCCCTGGCCAGGAGAGCTCTGTGAGCCCAGGGAAATAGCTGGAAATAAAAATATTGAATGTCAGCTGAAATCCTCTAAGTGATTTCATAAGCTGCACTAATGTGGGTGAATAGCTTTGCAAGTACAGTCCCTTTCCTGAAGATCTATTTCCAGAAAATATATTTCTCTTCTGAAAGGCTTCTTTAGGGACGTGTGTGTGTGAAGGTGGAGGAATAGTCTAGCATTTTTTTTCAGGTGCATGAAGTCCTTGTTTTTAAGCTCAAATACAAAGAAAGTGAATTATCAGCTTTCTTAGTGCTGTTATAAGGAAATGTGGATGCTGAGACTATTTAAAATCATCTCAAAGTTGATTTAGAGACTGTGGTTCCTGCCATGCACCAGGGAAAAAAAATGCTGCTTCTGGTGCGAGCTGAATTAGTCCTTGAGCATGTCAGGAAAGAATACCACTTTTCAAGTGATTTTTGGAACGTATCCAGGGTGCTTGTGAGGTGACGTTTGTTGTCTGAGTGGTCTGTGTTATTCCAGCTGGCCCTATACTAAAAGTTAACTCTTGCTTGCTGCCAGCTTCTTTCCTAGAGCAATTGGGCAGCTACAGCTTTCGTCAAAATAAAGTTGTTGGGTGTCCTGTGCATCATAAACATGCTCTGCCTCTCTCCATACTCACACCACAGGGAGCGGGCCATGCAGTGTGGCAGCTGTGTGCCTGTTTGCATCCTGTTTCTAATCCTGGAGAACTGGGAGTTAACAATAATGTTGCTTCTGTATTGTGAATTTGTGCCATTACACTGATGCTTCAAAAAAACAAATAGCATGTTTTCTTTTTGCCATTGACTAGGCGATTGTCCTGCAGTACATGTGGATAGTTCTAATTTTTCCCCCAGCTCTGCTCTTTACTTTTTTGATCTAAGTACAATAAATATTTCATTCCAAGATCATTGCGGTGGTGTTAAGCAGAAAAAGAAACTTGATGTTGATCAAGGTCTTTGACACGAGGAAGTAAAGCTTTGAGATTGCTTTGGATTTCTGAGGAGCATTGATTTGTCATGCCAGGAAAGTCAAGTTGTGGGATTACACTGAGGCTGAATGTTAATAACCGAGTATAATCATAAGAAAAATTCAGCAGGAGATGAGCATAGAGGAGTGTATAAGGGGTATAGAAACAAAAATAAAGGTCTTTAAAGAGTGTATTTGGATTCCTCTGCCTGTATCTCATCTGCCAATTGAAATGATGGACTACCACATCCCTAAGCAGTTGTTTGGGGAATTACAGGTGTTTTTTCTCCTCTTCCAGAAGAACTTGCTCACTAGTAAGCTAGGGAGAGGAATCCTTATGTCAGATGCTCATTGCTGATTTAGTCTGTGAAGAGGATACAAGGCAGACAACATCAGCTACTTGGAACAAAATGTTTTACTCAAGGTTTGGGATGCTATGATTTCAAAACGATACCGTGCACAGTTACCAGAGACTACAACCAGGGTTGATTCAGAGACTTCAGAAATCTTTGGCTGCAGAAGCAGAGTTCACCATCTTATCTTTCTAAGCACAGCTTTCAAGAGATAGTTGAACACTGAGGCATATGTAATTCAAGCTGCATTAAGCAAAGCAGGACCTATACTTCTTGCTATACAATAATGTAATAGGGTGGTAATTTGACAATACAGAGATGCTCACACAAGTGCTGTGTAGTTAACTTAGCTGCCGAAGTTCTTGGTGTATGCATATGAGGTCATCTCGCATAAAGCAAGGCAAAATTTCACCTGCCTCTGCTTTTCCTACGATTTTAGAGGAAAACACGGAAGGTAAGAAAGAGACGGGAGCACATGACAATTGTTTTGCGGGGCAAAATCAGGGTCCCTGAGGCTGCTTAATTCAGACGTGAGCTGTAGAGCATAGTCTAAATGGAAATTACTGTGTAGATCCTCCCCATGCAGTGTGTTTGTTAAGTTCAGGATTATCTTGACATTAAATGATTTCTTAGGGCAGCTCCCTTGCTCCACAGAGTCGAAAAGGAAACTGTCTCGTGCCGGTGTTTACAGCACCTGTCTAATTGAAGCTCTGAGGCAGGTAGTGTTTAGTAACTGGAAAAAAAAAAGGTTTTTCCAGTCATAATCCAGAAAACATTATAAAGTTGAGAGCTGTCTATTATCAGACTTGGTGTTTGTTAAATTCAGACAGATCATTCTCACAACTGATGCAGGAGCCCTCTTTGAGATAGGTTGCGATCAGTGCTCTTCCTTGTGTTAAACATCAGTTTTTTTTCCTCTGTATGAGCAATGACAGTATCAGGGGAGTAGAAACTCTGTCTCCTTTAATGAGGACTCTTAGGCTGTTGTACAGCAATCATCACATAAATCCACTGATTTCTGTTTAAATCTTTAGTCGGTGTGTTCCCTGGTAGCTATTTTTCACCATGCCATATTACCTAGGGGAAAATGAATTAATAATGCATCTAGTCCTGGGTATGTATGTTTAATGAATGATCTCACATCCTATCTTGGAGTCGTGCTGCACAGAAAAGCATGTTGTAATTGATCTTTGAGGTTTGGCACGTAAAGAGCAAGAAAATGTAACTGTGCTTAGCTGAAATTTTCTTTAACTACTAAGGATGAGCACAGTGGAGGTGAGTGGATCATCCAGAAAAGGAAAGGAAGTTGATATCTCAAGATGTGATTATGGAAGAAAATTCCATTATACTGCCAAAGAGTGTGTTGAGTTTATTCTTCAAGTGTCATTAATGCAATGTGTAATTTTAGGAAAAGAGAATGAAGTTGTGACTAGGGCAATATTTTTAAGAGGTGGAAACTTGAGTGGGGGGATCTTTGCTCTGCAGTTGGTCTGATGATCCAGTTGACAGTGGTCTGTGCTGTTCTGCTTCCACTGCAAGTAAGCTGAAATGCTGCCCTACTGAATTAGAGCTGGCTAGTTTGGGAGGAAAAGAGGAAAAAAAATCTTTTTTTTTTTTTTCTCCAGAATAACATACAATGTAATTGCAGAATTCTCCCTGAAACTTTCCAGTTTTGTAAAAGCATGAGAATTTACTTGAACCGGGTAAATCACCCCATTTTTTCTCCTTCTGCAGAAGCATTTGCTATCATGCATTCTTGTGTTTTTCCCTTCCTGAAATCATATATTCCAAGCAGTAGGGGTTTCTGCTGGTTCCCTTGGGAAACTATTATAAGGTCCAATGAGTCGTATCATAAGGAAATTCTTGCTAATACTGTGCTTACATTTTCCTTTAATTTCACATTATTAGTCCTTAGTCATGAGTTCATGCTTATATCTATTTATGGCTTGAACTTCCATTATCTTCCAGAAATCTAGTGATCTTCTGCTCCTTTCTTAACAATTAATGTTCTGTTATTGGATGAAGGCTAAAAGTTCAATCTTTGGGTCCTTAACACCTCCCCTCTCCCCCCTGGCTCTCCGTCTTTAATTCTAAGATGATTAAGGGTTCCTGAGGAGGAGAGCAAAGTCTAGCAAGAATTCTGCGCTCCCAGAAAAGTGGCTAATGACATCCCGCCTGTGAAGAGCAGGTTCATAGGAATGGAAAAGATTACATATGTACAGATGGAGAACACTCAAATATGCCAAATATTTTCTAAGAGGGCCATGAGGGCTTTGTAGAAACACATAGATGGCATTTTAATTTTAATTCTTTACTGGAACAGTCTGTAAGTCTGACTTATATAAATGTTATTGTATAAAGCAATGCAAGGCTATTGCTGAAATATGTGCATTTTCTCTTTGAACATAAATCTCCTTTCAACTCAAAGGTGAAGCAGATAGCGCAAGGGGACAGGTTTGATAAATAACATTGCAGATTCACTTCGTTGTTTAGCTGAGATTTGTGGCAACCTTCACTTATTTTTAGTTTAAGAGGGAAGGAAGCATAAAAGTTGATGCTCAAGCTCTGTCCATAACTTTTTCCATGTGCATGGAAAAATTATCTGGAGCGGTTGCAGCGCTGAACAACACCTACAGGAAAAGTAGGTGTTTTGTGTTGGGCAAGAAGAGCAGCCCCCTCAAATCCACCCTCCTCCTGTGTTATCTGCAGCTGATGGACTCGGCTGGCAGGGACAAGCTAAGGGCAGAGTTTCAGTCTTTAGCTGCAGCCTGAATCAAGATTAATTGATGCTCTCTCTCCAAACCGCTGTGTTTCTTCTTACCCCTTCCATTTAAAGGAATGAAGTATTTGACTGCAGTTGTCAGCTTTGTGTAAAAATGCCTTAAATAAGTATTAACCTAATGCAATCTCTCCTGCTTTTGTTACGGCTTTATGCCTTTCCCAGTTTGATTTCACTTTTTCTGCTTCCATTTTTAGTCTAGGTTTTATCTCTTATCCCTTTGATATCTTTAATAACTGCCTCCTTACTCCCCCCAGCTACTTCTACCTTCATCCCTTTCCCTTGAGGCCTACTCACCCCATTTCCACTTTTTGAGATGATTTAAGGAATTTGCCAATGAGATGATAGTTAGGAAGTTTTTACTTGGGGGATTATGGTGTCCTGAGGGAGAAACCTCACTGGTGGAGTTGCCCATAACATTAACCAGGGCAGGAGAAAAAGATCCCAAAGCCAAAGCCGTTTTCAGTCCAGAAAAAAAGCAGCAGCAGCCTTAAGGCCAAGTAGAGGTTGCGAGCAGAGCGGGAATCCATCTCTGTCAGTGCCCTCGTTCCTGCCCGCACAGCTGGATGATGGAGGGCGGAAATAATTTACTGCTAATGTGGATTTTTGAGAGGAAAACCAGCATGCAGAGGGGCAGGCTCAGCCCGGGGAGGGGGGAATCGTTTCGCATGTGTCTGAGGACTAGCCCAGACTCGGGCAGGTTGACAAAGTGGGGAAGGGTCGCTGAGATGCACAGGGATCTTTGAGTGGAAAATGGGAATGGACTGCCCGGCTTTTGTAGCGGGGAAGCTGCTTTGCTGTAGCACTAGCGGTGAAGGAGGATTAAATGAAAGTGTGTGGGGGGGTTTTCTCTTTCTTCCTTTTTCTTTCTCCACTTAATCAAAGTGTGTGCATGGCCTTAGCTGGCAGGGACCGCGGCGCAGCTGGGAGCAGGTGGCTGTGGAGCTGCGGTGACTCCGTTACTTTTGCTCTTGTCCCCAGCTCCTCGGCCTCGGTCATGGTGCTGGCCAGGGAGAACCTGCAGCTCCCGCATCCTCCTCCACATGCCTGGGAAGCAGCATCCTCCCGGCGGCCCTGGCCTCTTCCCGTGGTGTCCGTGGACCTCTGAAAAGTAGCGCCTGTTGCTTTTCCCTCCTCCGTACCTTGCCAAAGACCTGATCCGCAGGGAAGGCGCTGGCGCTCGCTGTCAGCAATCACAGAGCCTTGCGCTGGCTTATGCTGTGCGAGTCCAAAAAGGTTTCTCGTTGCAGAATTGGATCCTTTTGTGTTTAGCATCTTCGTTCTTGTTGCGCTTTGCGGATTCTGATGGCTTTCACCAACAGGTCGCTTGCTGTATCCTTGATTTTTTTACCCTGCAGGTGGATGGGTTGGTGGAGTTACTCATTAGCTAAGTGCTTTTGCTTTGTAGGCATAAAGCAAGTTCTGACCTCTTGAATGTTGCTAAGTTTGAAAAAATAATCTTTTCAAAACTGTCAGATTATGTCACAACCCATTTTTTTTCTTCTTCCCTATGAAATGAGGTAGAAACGACTTTAGATTTTGCTAAAGTTAGTGTCTGGATCAGCAGTGATACTGCGCGACAGCAGAAATGTTTGCCTTTTTGTTTTGACAAGAATAACAATTGGTAATTGATAAGTATGAGGAAAAGGTTGAAAACGTATATAGGTATAGAGGAATCTCTGAGAGTAACTGTCATTTTAAAGAAAAACACTGTCCAAACAAAACAGAGGAAGATTAAAGCAAAACCTAAATAATAGTGCTATCAGAAGAAAGCCTGGCATGCTCAGTAACTACCTCTATGTTAAAGGTCCTGGTATTTACCTTTTTTTTCTTTCTAATCCCCTTAATGTCAGGCAGGTAAAGGCTACATCACATTATATTAATGATGCATGTGTTCACAGGCGTTCCCAGTAAAGCACCTTGCAGCTGCTTCCACTCTGAAACAGATAGAAATCTTAGGTGAAAAGAAAATTCAGTTGGCAGAATTTGAGATATTTCTGAATAAAAAAATCTGTATTTGCTTGCTTTTGTAGTGAATCCGAAAGTCCCTGAGGCATTTGAGCACGCCGACACTGATGAACGCGTTGGTGCTCGTGTGGGCTGTGATGAGGAGACGCTGCGTAAGGCCCCGCGTGTGGGAAGGGACCGGGCGCGTTTGCCTCGCGCCGACCCGTGCCGGCTGCTCTCCCACATTGCCCTCACGTCGGCCCATGTGAGTGTGGCTGCTCACAGCGTCTCCCCTCGCCCGGCCGCCTTCTGCCAGCATCGGCGCTTGGGAGGCTGTTTGTTGGGTTATACGAGGGAACTGCTTCAAGTGGAAGTCCAATTTTCTGTTTATTGGGCTGATTCCCTTGTCTGTATGGGCACAGGGTTGTGTTTGTGTAGTGCTGGAGGTGGGAACGCTACTTTTGCAGCACCTTGGGCTTGAGCTTCGCCTAAAGCAGTCCCGATCCCAAACCCTCAGATGCTAGTAAGTCAACTTTGGGTTTTGCTTTTCCTTTATGTCAGCATGGGCTGCGATTCCCCAACTCCTCATTGATGCCAGAGTGAAGAGGAATAATCTTCAGTAAAAAATTTATTAGCAAAACAGTTCTTCAGCTGTAGTAGAGAAGCAAGCAAGGATAAAAGCAGCAAGCCACCCTCTAAATAATGAGGATGGGGCACAGATTAGCAGTAGTTTTGGGGCAGCCCCATAATAAGCAGTTTGGTTTTAACTGTCAGGGTAGCAGCTATTCCTGGCTGCAATTACAGAAGTACCATTGGTGCAGGAAGCAGGATTTCAGGAACTGAATGCAAAGAATCAGAGGAAGCACTTGCTATGCCGAGCGTTATGGATATGAAAGGCAAGTTAATTCAGATGGCCAGTTGTGGGAGTGATAACGTTATAATCAGAGAGAGGCAAAAGTCTGAGGAGATGACGGGGGGAGGGAGGGAAGTTACGTGGCACTTTGCAGACCCGTTTTGGCATTAGTGCAATACAAGGACTTGCAACAAATATGAGGCAAATAAATACTTAAAGAAGTACAGGTGAGTTCTGGGGAAGAGAAGTCAACAGCATATTTTCTGGGTGAAAGGAAAGCAATTTAGTATTAAATATTTGAAAAGTGCTTGGGGTGATGACCACCAGCAGGACTTTTCCTTGCAGTCGTTAATATTAGGGGCTTGTGTGGGTAATTTTCAGCCGAATGAAGGAAGGCTTGCCATGCAGGGAAAAGGCTTTTCCTGGACAGGCGGAGAGGCTCCCCTGGGAATGGGGCACTTCCTTGCAAAGTGCAGTTTTTGGGCCTGGGTGTTACCAGCAGGCAAAGACCTTGAATCCCGGTCTGCGCCATGGGATAGTCTGGTCTTTAGCCCTAAGAAGATAAAGTGGGGGCATCAATCCGTTAGTAAACAGATCGGGATTAAGTCTTCTCCAGTGGCAGCGCCGCAGGGGAGCAGGAAGGCTGGGAGCGCCCTCGCAGCGCAGCAGCCTCCGGAGCGGGGCCCTCAGAGCAGCCGCTGGCTTCAGGCTCGGGCTGCAGTTGGACAGAGCGTGGGAATGAGGCCAGCAGCTCCCACCTGCCTCCCTCCTGGGCGCTGAGGTGTTGCTGGGAATAACTCACAGCCATCCCTACTGAAGGAGAGGTGGTTTCTGCACCGGGTCAGTGCTGCCCTGCTGCGTCATTCCCGCTGCTTTCCATCGGGCTGCCTCCCTATAAGCCCCCAGGGATAGAGCTGCTGCTTCCCGACGGTATCACGCGCGCCGCTGGAAACACACAGCCGCTGCTCAGGTTTCCTTCCTGCCTGCCTCAGCGTTATTTGGACTTTGAAGGGTTTCTTGCCCTTGGTCATGGGGCTCGGGCACTGATTAGGCTTCTGGGAGCAGCTCGGATGCTCCCGTGCTGGCCCTGCTGTGGGCTGCTTGGTTTGTTTTGCTGGTTTGTAATACTAATAACCGAGGAAATTCAGGAGCAGGAAATTCAGTCCAGCTTTGAGCTGAGACTTGCTGGAGTTGAAAGATAGGATAAAGCTCCGGGGGTGCCCCTGCATAAAGCGGGTTGCACAGAGGCAAAATAAAAGGAATGAAAAGCCAAATATAGAACACAATCTGCACGTGAAATTCAGTCAAAAAAGCAATTCCTGTTCTGCCAACGAGTTCCCCAGAAAACATCATCCAAAAACCTCCGTTTAGCAGGATATAGAGTGTGCTGCCATACCTTTGTGTAAAGGATTGGTGCTGTTAACACAACTGCTTGCCCCATTCGGATACTGGATCCCAATGGCCCTGGAACAAAGTGCGGAAGGGGGGAAGATCTGTGCACCCCAGTTTTGGTGGTGCCTTTTAGTATTGCAATAACCGTCCACGTGAGCTCTGGCTGTGCACTGCCTGTTAGTTCCTCGGAAATTTTGGCTCTCTACTGCAATGTGCTGCTTGGAAATAGTGGGATTTCTAATAGACTTTGTGTGTGGAAGAGCTGGCAGGAGCCAGGTGAGACTAACAGGGAGCTGTAGCTGCTTGACATGACTGACTTTCAAGCGATCCAAAAAAAGGTATGATTCCTCTCGAATGGTGGGAAAGAACAAGATGTTTCTGCAGTAACCAGGCCATGAAAAAGAAAATTGCTTGTAAAGAATGGCCTTGATTTTTCTCCCTTTTTCTATTTTGCTTCTATAATAATCTAAGCTGCAGTTTTGCTCTCAACTGCCTCTTGTGTAAGTGCTTAATATTAGCAAATTTTGACTTCAGATCTATTTTTGTGACAGTAGTTTCTAGCCCACACATGTTGTATTGTAATAACCACTGTTTCCTCTGAAATAAAATGATAGTAGAACCCAGCTGTCCTCTCTGAACTTGTCAATTCAAGTCTTACATGGCAGTCCAAAGCATCGAGCTTGGCATCACTTGAGAAGATGATAGTGTTTGATTTCAGCATGCTGGGAATAGCTTGATGGAAACGCTTCTTCAACAGACTTGGAACTGAAAACTGAAATAGAGAAAAGGGCCTTTTGTTTCTAGATAGAGATTCAGGAGCGTGATAAACTTGGCTGCTTGGGAGCCTGGGAACTTGGTTTTATGTGTTGCCTGCAGAAGTACAAGCTTGCTACTGTTTTTTTTTTTTTGACAGTATGTGCTTTTGAGAAATAAAGAGGATTTCACAAAATTTCTGTAGCTTCTTTTTTTGTTTTTCCCTCTCATTAACAGTAAATATTCTTGCTATTGCATAGTGATGGTGGGGATTTTAATATCCATGCTGAAGTACCTGCTTTGGAAAGTCACTATTCCCAGTCCTTTCCCAAAGCTACTAGCTCATCACTTTAAGGTCATCACTAAATTGCAAGGGGAGCATGAAGAGGAAGCTTTGGCTTTAAAGAGACTGTGTGTCTTTTGGTAGGAAAATCCCAGCATCTGTCAAAGACCTGTAAGACCCATAAGGGAAACTATTTTTTTTTCTCCTCACATGTTCTACTTTTGCTTAGCAATTCAGAAATAAATAAGTTGTTAAAAACACTAGCAGGGTGGACGTTCTATGTGGTAGGTCTTTCTGCCTGTTCCACATGATGCTTTCCTTCCACAATATTCTGCATCGCTCAAAGGAGTAATATGGCTCAAGTAATAATGTGCTATTGCCCAAAGGAGAAAGCAGGTTTAATTTGCATTACTGTTCTCTGGCCGAGGAGCTGCAGATCACAAACCTTGATCACAGCTGCAGGTTGCTAATGGATAATTCCCCCAAACCTTCCCTCTCCTCTGGTGATTCTGCTGGATAAAATGGATGAGAGAGCCAGAAATTTGTTGCGTTGAGTTTTGCTTTATAACCTAGAGCAAGCCACAGCTTAAGTGCCTGGCAGATCTTTTTGTTTCCATCCAGTAGAGCAGTTCAGCGGGTTAGAGTCCCTAACACTGCAGTGCAACGGGGTGAGCAGCGAGTTGAGCAGGTTGCTAATAAGCTGCGTTGTAGCCGTGGATGTTCTCGCTGTTCTGGCGACGATCTGGGGCCGCGCTGCGTTCCTGCAGACGGCTCCGCAGCCGCCTGCACACGGGCACCATATGGTCACGCTGGCACGACGGGCACGAGCCAGCGCTTGGAGCGCGTTGAACCTGTGCTGCTAGTCTGGAACAAACCGGGGAGAAAAGCACGAGATAAACAGCAAATGGAAGGGTATTAAATGCCACCCAGCTTGCAAGGAGCGGTGGGAATAGAAAGGTTTTTGGGGGCTGACAGACGTGACGGCGCAGCGTGGGCTCTGCTGGAGGTAGCTGTGGTGTCCCAAGCCCCGCAGCTGCTCTGCGCTTCCTCCTGGGCTCCCGTCTGGCTGGATTGAAGAGAGATTGAGGGATTGAAGAGATACCCCAAAGCCCAGCGCCCCGATGAGTATCACTGCACGGGCACAGGGACTGCTAGCACTGAGGACTGGTAGTGCAAAATGGTGCTAGGTCTGTCTTTGGTGGTGGTAGAGAATTTATTTTGGTAAATTATTTTCATATGTCCAAGTTCTGCACGTATGAACATCTGCTTTTCAGATGCAAACGGATTAAATTGCTGTATTTATAATTAAATAAAACATTGCGGAGACACATTTTTCAGCTCGGGAAATGTCAAGTTGATGGGATGGAATCACAAAGCTGTATTCTTTCAGTTGTCACCTGACTGGAACGAAGGTGATTTAGCTGTTAAATTTTTTTGACAGTTATCTTTTGAATGGAGGTGCCTCTTGAATCTGTGAACGAAGCTGAAGGAATACAGGTGTTTCTTGTTGCTTATGTAGAAACCTAAAAACCTGCTTCCTAATGCTAACTTCTCCTACTGATTTATGTTACATAAGATACTAGAAAAGTAGGTGTTTGTTGCTGCATCAAATTCAAAAAAGAAAAATCTTTTCATCTTTCTTTAATAAACAGGCGATTGGTGGCAGAACAAAAATATTTATCTTAGATGTTGCTATCAGCAGTAGATTTCCACCTCTTGTGAGAGATGGGGGCAAAAGCAAGTCAGTTCTTGGGACGTGAACCGTTTCCAAGATATTTTTTCCTGCCCTGTGCTGAGTGAAGCTGTTCATCCTGAGAATCAGTGACAGCATCAGTCATCCTATTTTCATGTGAATTGTATGATTGACGTGGAGCCACAAAGCAGCTTGAGGGAGCACTCGCTCTCCAAAATAAAACCTTCTTGGGTCTGCTAGAGGTTGAGTAAAACACCCAAGGAAACAGCATTTCCAAAGTGGACAAACACTCTTTTGTGCTCTCAGGACTCTTTGGGTACTTGTCCGTAGTCCAGGGTACTGGCCATCTTTAGAGTAAATGCATTTTAAAATATTGATGCTGGATGAAAAGCTGAGCCCTAAAAGCATATATTACTTAAAAGCATACTGTTTACCTAGGATGGATTATGATGAATTATGTTTCCACATTTGAAGATAAGAAAAGGTCAGGTATGCAGAGAATACTAATGGTAACTTGGGGATGGGACCAGCTCCGTGGGAAAGATTGCTTACGAAGGAATCTAGCAACCTCGTTTAAAATATTGTCCCCATTTTTTTTTCCCCTGGATGTTCTTTACTTCCTAAGCGTTCTCCAAAGTGTGGAGCGGTGTATGAGAATGTGAGAACGAAGACCTCCTTCTAGGGACAGACTTGGGGCTGGTGGGGGAGGAATTCTGTATGTGCTTGCCCTATTCTTGTTGTTGTTCTTTCCTGGGTGGGGAGAGGAGGAGGTTATGGCCTTGATAGCCAAGGCAGACCCAGTGGTTATGGATTGTGCTCATGTCGGCAGGAGGGAAGAGAGGAAAGGGCCTTTCTTGCTTTTCCCCCATCAGCAGCAGCTCCTCCAGCAGAGTCAGTTTGGGGTCCTGTTGCCTGCCCCACCTCCATCCTTGAGGAGATGACCCCAAGGTTTGTTTCTCTTCCCTGCTGTTCTGCCTCGCACCTGTTGTTGTCAGTGATGGGCAGGTGGCAGCTCTTGTCCTTTACCCTCAACCATTTGCTCCTCTGCGTGCCTCTGGGCTGCTGCCTGGAAGCTTTGGAGCAGAATCCTTGGTTTGGAGCCCATCCGTCCTTCCTCAGACTCAGGACCTATGTGAGCTGCTGCTGTGGTGGTGGGGTGGCCGGCTTCCTTGTTGTCACCTCTTTTTGCGTGGTGACCTGCAGCATCCTGGTCCTAGTATTTTCTCAGGCTGGGCTGGCCCTGTATCCTGGTTTCCCAGCACTCCAAGATGTGCCCAGGGATGCATGCACCCCTTCCTTGCACAGGAGCCACTGCATTTTGTTTTGCTTTTACAGAAGCTTTCCTTGTAAATACAATCTGAATTATGCTTTTAAAACTTCTGGAATTTGTGCTTGATATCAGCAACCTTTGTGATTCAAACGATGATGAATTGGACCGGCTTATTCAGGAGGGATACAAGGTTGCAGTATTTCCATTTTGGATCTCCCTGAAGCCAGGGAGAGAGGTGCATGGCCATGGTTGTAGCTCTGGTGCCTTTCTGATGATGCTTCTGCATGCAGTGCGTATAATCTCTACAGGTGACAGTTCTTTATGTCTTCATCTTGATATCCATTCCTGACCATATATGACCAAGCAAGCACCCTCAATAATCTCCTTGGAGGGAGTGAACCTCTGTTTTTTTTTTTTTTTTTTTTTTTTTTTATAAAAAAGCGAGCTTCTCCTTGCTTCTATTTTCCAGGAGCTTGTGCTTCTTACTCCCTAAGAGTGGGTTGCTTCTTATGGACCTCTTTGAACTGCACATCTGTTCTGTTGGCCCAGAACTGGATTAGGTGGAACCAGTGTGGCTGTTCTCAAAAAATAAATTTGGAGAAGAGAAACCTCTGATAGGGCCAGGCTAGAACTGGCTTTAGGTACAGGCAACTGCAACAAGGGGAGCACCAAAATTGGCTTTAGTGTCCTGAAAGACAAAAATATTCCCTATGTGCAACCAGCACTGCCATCTAGCAGCAAGGGCGAGTGAATTTTTGCTGCCCCTTAATGAGAACAAATCGATTATTTTTTAAAATGTTCAAGAGTTCTGAGCCAGCTTCAGAACACAGAAGACTTGGACTGGGAGCTGCGGAGGGTGGAAACAAATCAGGGAGAGAGAGTGCACATTAGTATCTTCATTTTGGAAAAATGTGGTTGTGTTTGAGACTACTAAGACTAATGAGCACCTGTCCAGTGCCTGCTGATGTTAGTGGAATAACTATTGACTTAATGGGTTTGGGATTATTCTTGTGTAGCTTATTGTCCTGATACCTCTTGTGGAAGGTGAAGCACATCCTTCCTCTGTCATTAATTCTTCATTTGGATGTATTATACTGATTACCCAAAAGTGACCTTAGGGAGATCTCGTTAGTGAGTGTACTAATTACCCTTTGTGTGGAAAGGAGAAGCTCTGTAGCTTCTGCTTGGCCAGAGTTTTGCTGCTGCTGGTTGGGTTTCTGAAATTGCATTTTGGTAAAGCTGGGCTGAGAGTGTCGCCGGCTGAGGGTTGTTTGGAGGTTAAACACCGTAGCATGTTGTTCATTCTGGTTGGGTAGGAATTTGCATACAATAAAAAAGAACAGTCTTATATGTCCTGCTGTTCTTTGGGTAAATATTTTGGTGACCACTGTTTGTAAGAAACGTTGGCTACGCTGCATGGAAAGCTTTAGGCTTTATGCCCAGTGCAGCAAAGCTCCTTGTCACATCTCTGAACAGAAATAGATGAGTGTTTCCCGTGAAAACACACGCTGGAAACATCTGCGCAGCACGCTGAATTAAAGGATTTTTCTTGATGTACTGTCTGACCCCTTATGTTGAGGAACTCCAGTACTTTGTTTTCCTCCGGACTTCCCCCATCTTTCTCCTGAGCTGTCTTTTCGGCAGACTTTTCCGTAGCCGGAGTTGTGAGAATGGCCTGGACGTTGCTTTCAGCATCTGTCTTAGCAGCTGTGCCGCTTCCTGCTGTGAATCATCTGGAGTGCTGCTTTTGAAGGGTGAAGGCACATTTGCTTTCCTGAAGCCACTAACTAATCTCGTCAGTCTGGCAGCCAAGCCTTAAATGAAACCTCTGCCGTGGAAGTGTTCAGAGGAAGGAAGCGCTTCCCTATGGGCGACGATCGCAGAGATGCCCTGGGAACAGCTCCCTTCTGTTGGGACCGAGTTTGTGGTTGGAGGAACTGCAGGCTTTATGGGTTCTCGGAGATTTGCAGCAAAATGTCTAATTTGTTTGCACCTTAGTGTCAAGCGTGCCATGATCTGATGTCTCAGAAATCCAGCTCTGCAGCCAACCAAGTGCTAATTTTCGAATGCCTCAGCAGGGCAAGAACAGTCTTTTGCCTGAGATGCCTTGACCATGTTGTGACCCATCACTTGGGCTGAAATCTGCACGTTCGTCTTCCAGGGCGTAGGGATCACATGTGTTTGAGTACTTGGAGTCCAAAATGAATCACAGACCTTTTTTTTTTGTTCTGAAATTTACAGCTCCCCGAAACTGAGTGAACATCAGATGCAATTTAAGTATTCCACACAGACAGGAAAACCAAAATCCCCCCTTCAGTTTTGTCTTAAAAAAAGGACTATAAAACAAAGCACCTTAGTTACCAAACTGTTAAACATTCTGTCTTTCTTTCCTGTTATTTTTGTAGGGAAGCGTCAGATCCACCACTTGGGAAACCAGCTTCAACTCAATCAGCACTGCCTGGACACGGCCTTCAATTTCTTCAAGATGGCTGTGAGCAAGCACCTCACCCGCGGCAGGAAGATGACCCACGTCATTGCTGCCTGCCTCTACCTGGTGTGTCGCACCGAGGGGACTCCTCGTATCCTTTCACCTGCGCGCGGTATAGGTTATTGCTTGGGCCCCGCGATAGACACCTTAGCTGTTGATCTGGGGTGGGAAGATCGCGGTTCCTGCAGTGGCAGTTAAAAAAAAAATCCAACTTTTAGCCAGTCAGTTATTTAGGTTGACGCTTTTCTAAATTTGAGACGGGAAGTGTTTAGGAGGTACTTTCATCACTGCTGATTTTGTATAATGAAGTGCGTGGGATTTTTTTTTTTCCTCTGTTCAAGCAAATTTTTTCCCCTTTCTAAATGTACGGTACTTAGTGTTACTTACAAGGATCTATTAATTCTACTCCGCCTCCCCTCAGTAAGTCCTAATTTCTTGTTTCTTAACATTTTATATATGGTTAAAAAAAATACTCTTCCTGCTCTTTGCTAGTGTTTTTTTTTTTCTTTTTTAATGCCAAAAATTAACCACAAGCTTCCTGTGCTGTCTGCATGAAAGAGCAGATCTGAGTTCCACTAGGTCTCCCATCAAGATGCATTAATTTCCTTCCTTTAATTATTGTGGGAAGGGCAGTATCATCATTGTTCTGGTTTAGGAGAAAAAGGCAATTCAGTGACTGAAGACTGAACCACACAGATTTAAGTTGCCAGGGAGCACTCCTTGCTGTAGACTGTCCTTATTTTTGTATTGCAGAACTTTGTTAACTTTCCTGTAAACTCTGTATACTGATTAACATGCAAATTATCATTTCATGTTTATGTTTTTATTTATCTGTGTTTCAATTATTGGAATTAGGATTTAGTATCACAAATGTAAGAGAATGTAAGAAATCACTTATGTATTGCATTAATTAGCTCTCCTCTTCAGCCTTAAGCAATACGTAAGCCTTGCCAGTGTCATATTTGATCTGATTTTTTTAAGTTTAATTCAGTTCTTTTACATTGTAGAAGTTGGACAGCTCAAGTTTCTTTACTGATCTAAGATCTTTTTTTAGATTCTGAAACTATATTCAGAATCCTAAAATTAGTGCTGTGTGATAGTGTTGTGGTCATTATATTTGCATGTTAAAAAGGTTCTTTTGCAGGAATAATGAAATTATAAAAGGAAGGCTTTACTATTGATATTTTTCTACTGCAAAATCTTTCTATAAACTTTGAATAGTATAAGAGTATTGTTACTGTAAAGGCAATATTGAATTACAAGCATTGCCAATATTTTTTATACTCATGTCACTTTTTTAGAAGTAATTTATTTGTAGTCATTATTTAATATTACCAAATTATAGCCTAGCCATAATATGGAAATCCGCTTTTCCCCTCTGGTGGTGATAAAAAGGATCTGAAACGATGCGGGTGTAATAGGCAAGCAGATATGTTATAGTGCTGCAGCATCTGTGCAGCAAGCGTTGCTAACCCCTGCGACAAACCACAAGGCCTTGGCTTCTCTTACACATCCTCTTTGAAGTGTTTCCGCCTGTTCCGCCTGTATCCCTGTTCTGTGCAACATGTATTGGTCTAGTTGGCACTTTATAAGTACCTGAATTTATTTCCCCCTGCTTTTTTTTCCCTTCTCATTAAAAGGCAAACACTTCCTGAGTGATATTGCACATATAAAATACTAGGAGTATGATATGAATAAGACCGCAAAGATGGTCTCTGTTGTCTATATTAATATCACAAATACTTCATCTTCCCTTGTGTGGTTACTTTGCCATCTGGGAGTCGGAAAGTGGTGGTGCGTGACTATATGGCGCATTTTTGTTAGTGTTGACTTTTAAAATCCATTATGTAAACTTCATGTTGCAGTTGACTTTAAGAATTCCCATTGAAAATAGCTAAAGATAGGGGCTTTCTACTTTGGGAGAGCGAATTCAGGTTATGGTGGATGTGTTGTGACTGCGTTTTGCGAAGACATTAGTCCTTTTTAGTGTTTCAGGTCCTGTGTGCTTTAAAAAAAGGGAGCAGGAAAATGTGGATTTTGAACATTGAATTATGCCTTGCTCTTCTGGTATATTGCCCTTTCCCTAGAAATTTGGAAAAATGAGAGGCTCAGGTGTGAATTGCTGACTTCTGAAATTAAAATATACTCAAGTCTCCATAGACTAACTATAATCATTGGTATTGGGGTGTTGGGTTTGTTTCCAACTTGGCAATATAGAAATGGGCGAGAGGAGGCAGCCTTCCATCCAGAAACACCTGTAAAGGATGGCAAAGTGGCAGAAGCTTTCGCAAGAGTGAAGTTGTGAATTCAGGGGGATGAAAAGCTTTCCAGCTGGTTTTGGACTTCTAGAGAAGCCAGTCGAGGACGAGGCATGCAGAGATGAGAGAGTTGCTGTACCAAATATATCAGTATTTATAACATTTTTAGATTTATACAGTACCACTAAGCTGTCGATTTAGAGAGTTTAAAGTGTTCATTGTTGTAACAGAACTTTTGTGAAGAAATTATTGGGGAGGAATTTAAAAAAAGGAAGTTAAGACTTTGACGATCAGAGCCTGTATTTTAGAGGAAAGAGGCAGAAGATGCAGAGAGCAGCATTTTCAGAAGTCAGAGGCAATGGCTTGGTTTCGGGCTGCCCAAATGAATGAGTGAAGTGACGTGGGAGTCGTGGAGGCTGGAGAGGTTCGATGGGGATGAGTTAGCCTCTAAAACAGAAGGCAGAATTGGTAGAAAGAGCAAAACCTGAGGAGATCCAGCCAGATGCAAGAAATGTTGTGTCCTTGCCAGTGGCAGAACTGCGGGAGTGGGCAGGGTTTGGAGAACAGGATTTAATTGTCCGCACTGAGCTCAGCTTGAGGGACGGAATGTATTATCTTCTGCGGATATCTGCTTAGCCTTCTCTTTTTCATACTGAACGTGTTGCCAGCGAACCTCTGTGAAAGTGCAAGGAAAATTCTAGCTGAGTCTAATGGAACGGCCTGAATTTTTCCAGAATAAACTTCAGTCCACAACAGACAAACATTGTTCTCTTTAGTTCTTATGCATTGCTTAATTAATACAAAAATGCAAAATATCACTTAAGTAATAAAAGTGTACTTTAATATTCTCTTTATATTTTACATATTTTTCAGGTAAAAAGGATCTGAAAGATAGCTTTTAATTATAGTGCTTTGGAAAAGTCAGGACTGTATTTGCGATCTGAAGTCGTTTTGCGTGTTTGTTTTCTATGAGGTCATTTCACACAGGAAATCCAGACGGCAGTGACTTTAATGTGGCTTTTCATTTATTTGCTTTTAGAAGGAAGATGTTGTATTGGCTATCAGGTAAATTGGGAGGTGCCCAGCTGAATCTGAGAGGCATTGTACCCTTTTGATGAGCAACCGTTAAAACCCTTGTAATATTCTCTTTATAGAATGTATTTATATTATTAGTGCCAGCAATGAAGACAAATGCACATGGGAGAAGTAATGGTTTTGAGTGAAGCTGGGCAGGATTGGCTGCGCTACTCGCCGGTCCGGTTCAGAGCGATCCTGTGACATCTGACATTAGCTGGCGCTGCCAACGCTCTGTACGTTGCGGGATCCGGCTCCTAATTTGTTTCTTGGAATAGCAACAGCCCTTGGTTGTTTCTCTTTAATGTTTTGAACAGCTTTTCCACCCCTGCATATGACTGAGTGGAAACAAAGAGCTTTTTAGCTGGCGCTGCCGCTGCCGGCGCTTTGCCGGAGTCAAACGCAGGTTGGGGCTGACTCGGGGATTAGCGCGGCCTGCGGCTGCCCCCGGGTCACGCCAAAACAAGGGGAGGCTCCGCTCGGGTTTTCCTGGGGGGGTATCAATTTGTTTTAATCGAGGCACTTTTTATTCCGTTTTTAACTTTTTGCTATGTGTGACTCTGATTTAAAAAGAAAAACAAAAGTTACACTGTTTTGCTTGTAATGTTTTCCACCCTATCGCCTATTTTTTTTTATCAGAGACAAATGCGTCTGTCTCCTGTCCCCACCCTCCCTTTTTTTTCCTTTAAAGCTCTTCGTGGCGCTCGGTAAACAAGCCCTTTCCCACATGAGAGGAGCCCTCGCGCAGCTCCCTCGCGCTATCTTGTGCAAACAGGCCCGTGTTTGCCTGCGAAGGTGATACCGGGGCAGGTCCCCCCGCCAGCACAGCGGCCGGGCATGGGTGCGCGCGGGGCCCCTGCGCGTCCCGCTCGTTTCGGCTGCTCTTCCAAGGATCTGGGGGTGGCGGAGGAAACGGGGTCCCCCTGTGCATGCAGGGCACCCCAGTTGGGTCTCCCTTCTGAGGTGTTCCTGGAGGAACCTGCCTGCGGTTGGCACAGCAGAGGGTGGCCCTGAGTTTGAGGGCGGTGAGCAGGAGAAAGTCTGGTCCCCTTGGGCTCCGTGGGAGCTTGCACTCGGTTGGAAGGGGTAGGATACTCCTCCTGTGCCTTCTGCGCTCCATGAACCTCCCTTTGGCTTGAGGAAGGGTCAGGAAGGTGTCACCGGGCATCTCCTTGTGGAACGGGGCAGGACTTTGTTATTTCCACGTGTATTTCCTATCTCTCTGCAGTGCTCCTGCTCCATTGCCAAGCTATTCGACTGCCTCGCAGTTTAATGTGTTTATTTTCATGTCGCAGTAAGGGGAAGTTGAGAGTATTTATCTTCATTTTCCAGGTGCAGAACTGGAGTGGAGAGATACATTCAAAGCTACCCAGAAAATCTGTGATGGAGTGAGGAATTGAACTTGAGTCTCTGTGATCCTAGATTAGGTACCAGCTACTGAACCATTCTCTGGTTTTGGAATCTGCAGGCCAAGTTCAGCTAATTTCCTTTGGAGCGTTTGCAAACTCTCTTGGCTTCCCACACTGTCTTGGGAGGCTTTGTATAACCTCACCATGAGAGCCTTTGATGGATACATTCTTTGTTTCCCTACTCACACTTCAAGGTCTATCTTTGCAATGAAAAGGGCAAGGCTTCCTTTTTTATTAGAAATGAAAAATTAAGTCTCCGACAATCTTTTGACCTCTGCCAAGCTTGCTGGAGCCAGCAGGCCCTAGTGTTCCCAATTAAAAAGTTAGCTTTTGAAATTAGACTTTAATCAACAAAATTTTAGAGCTCTAGTTGAGAAGTTAATAAAAACTTTTAATTTTTCTTCTGCTGTGGACTTCTGTTTTTTAGCAGCTGCCCTTTCGCTTTTGATTAGAGTTGCACTCAGTATTTTTTTGTGTGCAAGTGTGAGTGTGACGAGGACATAAAAGATCAAAAGGTGATTTTAAACTGTATTGTGGAAAATATATGTGATATTTACTAAGCCAAATTATTTCATTTCCCTGGATTTTTTTTTTGAGTAGTAAAAAGTGCTAGAATGTTACTTTCTAAACCTAAGGAAGTCTTGGAAAAGCTATGTGCCTTCACTTCAAAATGTGGTTTTAAAAGTGACACTTAAATTGCATGGTACAGGTTTTTTAGGCTATTAAATGAAAATCTGCAACCTGAACTATGGTGTGGCTATTCTTCCCCTGTATAAGTTGCATGTATTTCTGTATAGTTCATCTGTTCTGTGATGCCAGACTCACGTAATCATTCTTTTTTTTGTATTAGAATAAAAAAATGCTATGGAAATTTAGGGCAGAGGGCAGCCAGTGGCAGCAGTGGAAATTTAAATTCTGCACCTCATTTCTCCTGCTCACCCTCTTGCAAGCCAAGGCTGGGACTACTCAACTGAGCAGCAGGGCTCATGACCTGAAGCCAGTGTAACCTGGCCTCTTTCCACGGAGTGAAGCAGAATCATCTGCGTTTTTCACTTAGCAGCACTGCCTCACACCTGCTGAACAGAGAGGGAAAAGTCTGTTGGGGAGGGAATGAAGTTTCATCTTTCCTCTCAAAGGGAAAGACAAGATTTTCTTTTCCTCGTACAAGCTGATGTTATTTGCACACTGTGCATATATGCATTACTGTGCTGTTATTTGCTATTACTCTGAATTTTGCCCAGATGCTGTTGGGAGTTTTGTGTCTTGAAGACGATCTCTGTTGTTGCACAGAGGAGCTTGTTTTAGAAACCTTGTCCTGCTGCTATCCGGGAGCCCGTCCTCCATCTGGTTTGTTTCTTCTGGCAGTGTGGGCTGCTCCTGGCACCCACAGGGAGGCTCATGATGGGTGCAAGGTCTCTCATCTGTCTCCTGATGTGCTGCAGAGGAGCTTGGGTTTCCCTTGGGCCCTGCGTCATGTCTGTGAGTCTCCTGCGGATGTCTTCATCCTAAGGTGATTCTGGGGGCCTTGTGTGTCCACACTTGGGTTGTTCCGCTTGCAGCTGTTTTTTGCAGGGCCTTTTAAAGAATGTCCCCTTAAGAAGAACAGGACCCAAAGCCTGTAAGACTGACTGTACAGCTCTGTGCCTAGGAGACAGGGCTGCGGAGATGGTAAATGGCCCTGAGATGCTCTGCTGATCATTCGAGGAGGAAAGCCCAAACCCTCACTCGCGCATGACTCGCATGCGGTAGGAAAACGGTGAGGGTGACCCCTAACTAGCGTTTTCCTCTAGGGTGCCCTGTCCCTGAAAGTCCTTGAATCTCTCCGTGAGCAGACTGTAATGTTAACGTGGAGAGTCTGTACTTGGGTGAATTCCTTTGCCCTTTTTAGATTTTGAAAATACAAGAGGGGAAGGGAACTTTACATTGCGGAGTGTGCTGGCTCCAAGCATTTCTGCTTGAGTCCTTGTGCTAAATGCCCATTACGGCTGCTGCAGGGAGAGAGGGAGGGAGGGGAAAGCTGCTGTAAGTGCAGTAGTGATAATTGACCCACTTAAGAGAGCTGCTCTAATTTTGCATGTTCCAGCATCCTGGAAACTCTGATAAGAATGTTGATCTCTCCAGCTAATAGGATTTCTATATATACTATCCAAAAGAGGGAGGAGGACTGCAAGTTTGTGTGTGTGTGTTAAAGCTAATATTTTGTTTAAGAATTATACACTCTGGAAATCTGCTGTTCTGTTAACTTGTTACTAACGCAGGATAGAAAAGTATTTAACCTCTCGCCCTGGCAAGGAGACACCTGATCCTGCCCCATCAAATCCACGACCACAGTTTGCACTGGCTGCTGTGCAGAGGAGTGACCAGCGTTTTTCCCTTAGGTTCCTGGCACCCAGCAGGTGGCTCAAATTGTCAACTTTTCCATAATGCAGCAGTGAACAGCGTATCTAGCGATAAGGTCACAGGATGGCCTGTAAAGATTACGAGCTAGGCTGGGCTTGGTAGCTTTGTTCTTTTCTGTTTACCCCATTTAAGTGAAATTTTGAACAATGAAGGTCAAAACACACCTTTTTGGAAATTTGCCTGCAGGAGTGTATGTATATAGTGTATATATGTAGTAGTTGTGGGTTCAAACTGCACCATGGGCAGGTAGACCAGGTGGGTGCTGTTTGGCAGTCCTGCACTCTCTGTCGCTGTGTTGGGCCTCCTGCAGCACAGAGTTACTTGGAGTAGAAGAATTCAACCCTTTTTTTTAATGCATGTTATAGATGTTTATTTAAATTCAGCAGATGGTCTGTCCTGTCAGTATTTGGTGGCAGGCTGGGGTTTCTAACAGGTGAAGGATTCCTGCGGCAGCAAGGCGGCACGATCAGAGACAGAGGCAGGGAACAGAGGGACTCAGGAGGCATCAGTGAAGATGAAAAAGAAAATACGAGGGGCACCCTCAAAGAGCAGCACCTCCATTTAAGGGATGATGCTTGGAGACAGTGTTGGGACTGCAGGAGGTGAGCGAAGGAGGAGGAGAGCGAGGCAGGGAGACGGGTGATGGATGAGCGCAGGGAAACGCAGGGGCAGAGGGTCCCGCGCTGGACGCTGAGGAAGGGGATCACACCTCTCGTGGCTGTGACCTTCAGCGATCCCTGCGTGCTTCCGAAAATAAATATTTAACCAGCTCTCTAACGCTTGTCTGCAGGAGGAACTGATTAGGATGGCGCTCAGCTCAACGTGGAGCTTTTTCTCTGGATCTGAGTTTTGGTGCTTATGGCAACAACGGTGTTTAGCTGGGGAGCGTTTTGACATGATGGGAACTAATGTATTGCGCAGAAGAGCTGCTAGAAAGCAGTGGGGAACGGCCAGTGCTTGTGTATCACATGCTTGCTTTTGTCAGAGGACGTGCTGGATATGCCGTGAGACCTGGAGGAGATGCTGCTCCTTGCTTCTCTCCTTGCTTTTTTCTTTTTTCCTATCTTTTTTATAGAGAAAAAAGATAGCCACCCAGTGCTTTGTTTAAGCAGATTCTGGTAGCAAACATGGTCAATTACTGTTGATGGTTTTGGTACATTCAGTGAAAAATGTTCTTGCTTTTAGCCATGACTAATGATTTTTGCATTTTAATACTTTAGAAGTCAATTAGCAAATTAAATGCTCCTTCATTGAAATAGTTCTGAAGATTGTGTATTTGCATTTTAATGCAGTGAGAACGATGCCTTTAAAGACAAATCCATATTCTTAAATACTTTAATTAAAATCCAGTAATACATAATAGGTTAAATAAAGCCACTGCTTTGACAGCTACAAGCACTTCTCTACTTGCTATCTGCAAATATTATTTTAGCTTGCAGTCTTCTAAAACCGTCTCCTCTTTCATCATATTCTTAAGTCTTAGGCACTTTTATTTTTTTGTCTTGTACTTTTTGATGTTATAAGAACAAAGTGGAAGTGTACCAGCGAAACAGTATTACTTCTCAAATTTGTTTTGGAAAACACAAGTCATTTTCATACCTGGCCTTTCCCTATACCTTGAAAGAGGTCCTGATAATGATTTCTTACATCCTAATAAAGTGTAAGCATTTAAAAAATTAGTGAAAGTGCTTTCCGAGAGCTGTCATTTCTTGAGATGCTTGGCACTAGGATTTCGTTTGCATGACAGTCTTCATGCATAAACTTCATGCATAAACTGGAAATGCTTCTTAAAGACTTTTAGCATTTTGTAGTGTCACGCCAAGCAAAATGTGTGATAAGCCTTTTCGCTTTGCCTGTCTTTGTGGCAAATACTTGTCCTTCCTCAAAGGCAAAAGAAAATGTCTCTTAAATTTAATTGCCAGCCTGGCTCAGTATTGTCCTAGGTCTGAATGATGTAATAGCTGAGCACGTGGTGATGCGTGTGCATCCCCCTCAAGGGGGAGAATCAGCTTTGCATCTTCGTCCAGTTTCAGCGGTTTGGGAAAAAAGAGTTTTAAATGAGCCCCCAAACAACGGAAATCTTTATTTCTTCTAGAGATCTGCTTTTGAAGCAAAGTGTTCCCCATGCCTTCTTTATTTTGACTTGCTAATTGGAAATAAGATGCTGAAGATAATGTGTGCTTTGAAGCTTGTATATTGTGTATTTTATTTGGATTTGATCCTTTAAGCATTTGACAACAAAACATAAATGGCAGCACTCTCATCTCTAGATCAGCTGCAAGTGAATCATTTAAGTTTTCAACATCCTTCCAGCTTGGGAGAAACACAGTAGTTTCAGTAATGTTTTGACTGCATGTGTTGTTAAAGTGCTGTGAGATTTGCTAATCAGTATTTTTAAATGGGAGATATATAACTGTTTCTTCAATGGAGAAGCAGCTCGTCTGCCAAGAATGAAGTCTTAACTTATGCCTAATCATGGAGTGGAAATCAAAGTGCTTTCCAGATGCCTTTTGTATTGCAGAAAGCTATGGTGAATGTATATGAGATATATTTTTGTAACCACATTCGAACTATTGCTAGAAAGCAAATTCTGAAAGAGGGGCAAAAAGATCTTAACTAAGTAGGCTGAAAAAAAAGTGTTTTTAGTTAGGACAAATAATTGCATGGATCTTATTTCACCAGTGCCATAATCTTTATAATATGAAGAGAAAAACATGTAATAAAAATATATATTTAGCAAGATGACTTTGGGATGTGGTTAACTCAACTGTACAAGTCTGTTGTATACAGCAGAGAACTCTAAACACTCTCTAAGTCTTGTTATCAGGAGAAGTTCTCACCTTATCTATTTTAAAATATTTTTATTTCTGTGATTGGCCCATTTTACTTTTTGTTGTGCTGTGGAAAGCCTTTTGGCCTTGCGGTTTTCACAGGGAAACAAAGTTGTTATTGTCCTTTCAGGTCGAACAACGTGTAGCAAAATTCTATGTCAAAGAGCTGGTAATTCATGTTAGACTGTAGAAAATTTGTGAGGATACCTTAACTAGATAGTTGGAGTAAACTGGTGTCTGCATTGTATGAGGGTTTTGTCCCCTGCTAGCTAACTGGCATTGAGAACATGCACCTGGGCGAATGAAGACGTGGCCTCAGACTAACAGAGTCATTGCTGCTCAGCTGCAAAGGCTGTGAGATTATAGATGCTTTTGAATTAAAGAATATATGGGGCTCATTGTGTTAGGAATATTTCTTTTGAAATTTGCCACTGAACTTACCAGTGAATCATCCTTGATCTTCAACAATATTAGGAAAAAAAGGTAATGCAAACACTTGATGAAGAAGCCTTTTTCTAAAAAAAACGTCTGGAGTTTTCAGCTGCTGACTCTTGATCAGGACCAGAATCCAGACAGCAGTCTATTCTGCTCTTACTTGGAGTTGAAAGTCAGGTTTTCCCAGGTGAGTGTCATTAACTTCTGCAGAATCTAAGTTGCATTTTGTTTGCTAAATTAAAATTTCTGGTCCTCAAAGGATCAGTTGTGTATAGAATGCAACAGATGGGCTGCATCTGTACTACTGTCTCTGAGGGACTCGCAGATCACTGCATTCCTGTCACATCTGGAGGACTCAGTTCATTGCCAATAATTATTTTCAGCACATATTTAGATAGCACTTTTTTCCATTAAAAACTTTAGCGTAGTATTTCTTAGGCTATACCTTCTATCTTCTACCTAGATCCTGAGCTCCTGCTCCAACTCATGTTGGTTGCTTCTGCCTCAGTCTTTGAACTGGTGCTTTCAATGTCCCAGCTGTTTCTCAGTCATTAAGTGATGAGACAAGAAGCTCCAGTCTTTGGTTTTCATTGGCAATATTGACAGTTCTCACACTGTGGCTGGTGAACTGGTCATTTTTCTTCTGCTGCTGGAGAAGTTGGGAGGAAAGTCAGGAGCAAAGATGTCTATTTGAGAGGAATGCGGCTAGAACCAGAAGAAAGTGTCTAAAACAGAAGCTGGAAGCGGGTAGTGCAGCAGCAGTTGTGTTGGGAGCCTGGAACAGAACATAGGCAAGTTTCTGCTCAGTCCCCAGCCTGACCATTACTGTGTCTTGGTGCAAGACTTTGCATTTGTCCTTGAACTTCACGAAATTCCTGTCCCTCTGAATGGCAGTTCATCGCAACAGCCCTAGCAGCAGCTTTGCAACTGTAGTTTGCTGCAGCATCTGTAGCTGAGGGTCCACATTGCCAAAGTATAGAGTTTATAGTGTTCTGTAGAGCAGTACAGAGCTTATGGTGTTCTATACAGTCCCCATCTTATGGATGGGGAAACTGGGGCACCAAGGAGAAGCAAAATGGCTTGTTTAGCAGAGCAGTAATAAGATGTAGATCTTTTGTTTGCCATGTGCGTCTGCGCCTTGTACAGCTCCCGGCCCAGAACGTAGGAGTCCTGTTCTACATATTATTCTTCTCTCTGATTTTGCTAAGGCAGTGGGACATGCTTATGCAACCTTATTTTTAGCTAATTATGGAAAAAGTGTTAACTTTTGCAGGCTCTCTAGTTCTGACACTGTGCTGAATTTGACATCGATTTGTTAGTCTCAGCAATGAGGAAAAAAGTTACATTTTTTTCTTGGAAGCTCTGCAAATGTGACACAATCAGGGAGCAGCTGTAAACATGGGATCCCAAATAGCATTCTTACTCATCGTTCAGAGCTGAGATGTTTTTTAGGGGCTTGCAGGCGGTGCGCTGTAGAATGTTATTTCAAATTACACTGCTTTGTTACAATAAACCTACTGCAACGCAGTGTGAAAGGAGTCTGAGGAGATCTTTCCCAGCATATCACTGGCAGTTTTTATTTTCCCAGAGGCAGATGATATGTACATCATTACTGATTTTTTTCCCTCTCATGAAGAATTCAAGCAGCTGAGATAGGTTTACAGCTTCTTAAAAACTGATAATGAAAGAGCAGCCTCTGTGCTGTAAGAGAGACATGAGATAAGTGCTTGCCATTGCTTCAGCATTCAAAAGAAGATAATGCAGGGATAAAAGTTTAAAATGACACTTCAGGAGAAGATTCCTCATTTTCCATCTTGATTAAAGGCATTTAATGAAGGTTGTTAACTTTTAAGAACTTGAGAAATGCCATTTGCAAGTAAATTAACTTCAGTGTGTTCACTAACTGATGCTATGCAACATTGTATTGAAATGCTCTGCAAGTTCCTACTTAAGTGAAGTAAATATTGACACTATCGTCAACCGAATTGTAGTATCTGAGACAAGTGTAGAATTGCAGCGGATTGCATACTGAAGAGCTGTGCGTTTCCATTAGGATGTGTATTCTGCCCCCTTCCTGCCCTTTTCCCCTCAACAGAGTTTTGCTATTGCTGCTTATAGATCCTCTCATAAAACTGAGTAAATGATATACAAGCAGTTAACACTTGATCTTTTTAGACACTGGGAACTGGTATGTGTAGGTTTATATGGAGTGATTTTAGAGCAAACTGGTGCAAAATTGAATTGAATCTTAAGCTGAATGAAGGAATTTAAGGTTATTAGGGGAGCTTTTTAGTCGTGTATTTTGGGTCATTGAGGTATGAAAATTAGGCCTGGCATACATGAGAGGAGGGGCTGAATATGTAACATGGTTGGCCTCTGTTTTCATATATCGCTTAACTCTTAAGCCTTTTTTGTATCTTTGGGAAGATGAGCAAATTTCTTTGTCGACTGGTGACTTACAAAGTTATTGGATATATCGTGACTTTGCCTTAAGACAGCCCATAGCTTGGGTCTCTTGAGGCCTGAGAGACAGTATGAAAAAAAAATAGATATTTTTACCATAAACTTAACTACTGGGAGATTACACTGCAAATGCGTTTGCAAGCTTCTGTCTCTGGCCATTAGGAGAGATTTGAGAGTCCTAAAAACGTGTGCAATAATCAGAAGGTTTGAAAGCGTTTTACCAAGGAGGGCAGAACGGCCGTCCCTGTGACAGCAGTGCGGGGTAGAAGGGTGAGTGTTCTCTGCAGGGCAGCGCTGGCAGCAGAAACCCCTGTCCTGAGCCCCCGCTGGGGCTCCCTCTGGGCAGGGCCTTTCATTTGCTTCTGGAAAACTGATTCCAAAGGAGAGGCATTTATTTGCCACCCTCTCATGCAGATAAAATACAAAGTGTATCGAATGCCTGGGATGGTACTTTCCCTGATCAATAGATCATCTCTGAGATATATTCTGGTAAGTGAGCTCTGGAAAGTTAGCTTAGGTTTTAAGGTAGCTATGTCATCTGTCTTCCCAGCAGCGTAAACTCCTCTCTCCCCCTGCAGTATTGCACGTGTTCAAGGACCACATTTAATCTTGTTCTAGGGGCAACCTCTCAAGACATAAATTTGTCCAAAATTTAAAATCTGGTATTTTATGTCCTTCAAGAGGATTGCGTCATGCTGAGAACTGTGTCTCTTTCAAAGTATGATGCATCACTTGTCCCTAACCCTGGAAGGTACTTGAAAGTGGTGTTCGACATTTTTCAAGTTAGAAAAGCTATTGCAGTTTCTTTTTTGCTGTCTTTCCCCTTGAGCCCTCTTCAGTTGAGCTTGCGGGAAGCAAAGGTGTCTTCCCATCCTGCTGATGACAGCAGAGGTGATCTCTGCTATTTTACTCTGTGTGGAGTTGACGCGCAGACGCGGTTGCACGTTTGCGTCTTGTCTACGGGGCAGTAAATTGAAACAAACGGGCAGGCTGTGTGCGTGGTGATGCACCCCCAGCGCCCGGCTGGCTCCCCGGGGATGGGATGGGAGTAGAAACGAACTTCCAAAGAGGCCTCCCCCGAACACCCTTACCCCAAACCGTGCACAAGCTGCACTGCGCGCTGTGTGGTAAAATGCTTTCAGCAACTCCCTTGGGATGAGCTGTGAGGTGTGAATCATAAGGTAGGCCTGGCTTAGAAAACAAACAAACAGAAAAACTTCTTAAGAAACGAGCAATTTGTGTATACCCCTGTGCTGCTGTGATTTACGTAGCTTTCTGCCGCAGTGAATAGTCCTGTGCTGATGTTATATAATGTATGTTGATGTGGTTCTCTTGAAGCCCTTTTAGCACAGCACGTTGGTTGCTGGGCTTTCCCCTGAAGGCCGCTAAGAAGGCATCAGGCTGGCGAGGATGAATTTCCTTCCTTTTGGAAGCTATACTTTTATTTGTTTTAAATCAGGCCCCCAAAGCCAGTAAAACTCTGCTAGGTAAGAAAGAGCGGCCCAGCTTTACCTCCGAGGTGCTCGGTAATGCGGGCGCGTGGCTGGATGGAGCTCATGGAAGAGGGCAGTAAAGCGGAGCCTGAGTCTGACCAAGCTCTGTTGCATCCCGGGGCAGTCGGGCAGCAGCTGCAGCCCCCTTGGCTGAGGAGAAGTCCATGGAGACAGTTCTCCGTGGAGCAGTTGATACCAGGGCATTGGGCTCAGTATGGGTACACGAGCAGAACTGTGATGCTTGACTCTGAGTGTAGAATATACAAAATATTCTGTGTCTATATAATCTGTTTTTGCCCTGGTTTGGCTGAGCAGAGTGGTGCTGCTTTTAGAAACGAGTGTCTGTGTTTACCATGCGGGAGCCGTGCGGCGAGGCCAGGGTGCACTGTGCAGGCGTTTGAAACAGCGAAGGTGTGACGGGTTTATCAAATCTTGGGTTGCTTTAAAGCAGTTGCTCTACAGGTTTTTGCTCCTTGTTTGCTTTAAGGCTTCTCTTCCAGATAAGGTAGGCTCTGCGCTTTGGAGCAGGCTGGGGAGAATTCCGGACATGGAGCAACTTAAAGGATAGTTTGAGTATGTGGGATGATGCCGGGGAGGTTCCTGTGGCTCTGGCAGGGATGGGTGTGCGGAGGCAGCGTGAGCCGGCGCCACTTCCGAACGGAGCCGTCGCGCTGTGCCCTGGCCTGCGCCCTCCTCCCTCGGGTCAGCCCTGGGGTTTGTGCAGCTACACTGGAACCGGGGAGTCAGTCCAGCTGAGAACAGACACTGAAAGAAAAGAGGAGGGGAAAAAAACAAGGAAAAGAAAAAGAAAAAATCTGATTATTTCAGTCACTTTGCAGGCCTACTTTGCCACTTCGCTGCACAAAATACTTCTATTTTCAATTCAGAGAAAAGCACAGTGCAAAGCTCATGACACTGCTGTCTTTCACTCGCCACCTCTGGGCAAGGAGTGGTTTTCTCTGCTCCTGATTTATCCCACTTTCCTATGTGTGTCAACCTATTCACGTTTCCAAGCTCTCTTGCCATGTGCTGGGTCGAATACCCAGTTGTCACCCATGAATAATCTTCCAAATCCGCATCTCTGAGTGTGTGAAACTGCTTTTCTTTTGCTGTTGGTACAAGGGTCATCACCTCTAGCGCCTGTGGATGCAGGGAGGAGAGACAGAACTGAATTACTTTTACCTTTACCTGAAACTTTACTGCTGCTGTCCTCTTTCGCAGCTGCTTTTTAAAGAAATTCAAGCCCTTACGTGACCTTTTGTATTTTGTCCATTCTGTGCAGTTTTTTGGACTATGCAGCTTCGTACGTGTGCGTGAATGTACCTGCTTGTGAGGGCTCTTTCTGGGTCCCGCTGTTTTCCGCAGGGATTTTGCTGTTTCCTTTGTTCCTTTCTTTCTGTTGCTGCTTTCATGGTGCCTCTCCCCCATTCAGCCCCACTCCTAAATTCTGCCCTTAACCCTGCTTCTCCTGGCAACCCGCCCCATCTCCTGAGCGTCGCTTGGGCACTTTGCTGCTCAGGAGAAGGGGTCTTTTTTTCCCCTTTTTTTCCAGTGCTTGCAGACCTTTTGTTTCTTTGAATATAGCCAGCTTGTATTTATACATGGTCACATCATCCAGGTTGTAGATTAACCACACAGCACTAAAAAGAGCTTTTAAATTAATATTTACATTCTGATTCTATGCCTCAATTTTCTTTTCCCAAAGTAAATAGACCGGCTGCATGATCTTTCTGCAGTTTAACTCACGTACTCCTTGCTGCTTCTATCCATCCAGCTTCCTGAATAGTTGGGGGTTGCCTGTACAAGCATTTAGGGACAAGAAAAGCATTTTATGCTTTGAGTTTGTTGCTCTGTGATACAAATTTATACACAACTATGTAAATAAATGGTAATATCTCACAAAGCAGATTTATTTTTGTTTTGAAGCCAGTAACACCAGGAGTATGGCCCAGCTTGTTTTCTTTGAAGACTGTATTCTCTAAGGACAGCATTTTCAAAGGGGCTGAAAATTCACTGAATATTCAGCTAGACTAACGTGCTTTATGAAAATACCACTGTAAAGAGCAATGATCCTGAACACAATTATTAAGGAAAATTATTAAGGCAAGCTACAGTGTTAATTTTGTAAAGAGTGGGTTGTATTTAGGGTACATTTGGGAGTCTGAAGTTTAACATAGCTCACAGGCTTTGGACCCATCCATCTTGATGGGATGAAGGTCCCGTCAGGGTGGATCAGCACTGAGCAGCCCTAGAGATGCTCTATAGGCACTGGGTATAGAGGAGCAGAGCGATGGGGAGAATCAGTGTCGGAGCCTAATTCAGGTCTCAGGAGAGCTAGAAAGCTGGGTTTCTAGCCTAGGCACTTCAGATAAAGCCATAAAATCAGGTAGGCTAAATGCCTGTTTGTGTTTTAATAGCCCTACCTGGGCTGTTGTGTGATGCTGAATCAATACGAGTAACTTTGTCACTGCTGTTGAGACCAAAAAGCTCCATGGAATGAAAAGTTGCTCCTAGCAGAGCACAGTGATGTACCTGGAGGAGGAGCGTGGCAGCACTTCTTGTCCTTTAACAAATAGGCATTTTAGAGTATAATCCTATGAAATAACACTGTGCAATTGTGTGAAAGAAAAGAAAGAAACCCAAACACATGCCAAAATGCCGGCTTCCTTTTGACCATCCATTTATCTGCATGTAAATGAAGAGAGCATCTAATGAGAATGGCATTTGGGCTTCCCAGTTTGGTTTGTTAAGTGCTTCATTCATTGATAAACTCAAGTGTAGCTTGTGCTCTCTGTGATTTCTGTCTAAATTGCAAACCCGGGAAAACTTTGGAAGCTTGTTCCTTAGGGTTTTAGCATGAAAGCCAAGTTATTGGAAATGATTTTTCTGTTGAAAGAATTTGTCTTAGTTATTATTTTCTAATCCTGTGAATTCAATGTAGTTGGAAAGAAAAATGTTTATTTTAAGCAATTAAAATAAAAGTGTTGTCAGTCAGTTTTATTTAATTGCTAAATAAATATGGGAAAGTTTGTAAAGCAGCATGGATTTAATTGTGACATTTCATAATGAGAAACTCCCTTGCTGTGTGAAAATATGGAAAGGTGATTTTTTTATTATTTGTTTTGAACTGGAAAATGAAAAACTGGGTTTGGGCTGTCACTAGTTTTCCATCCTGGTATCACTCCACTTTTGGCAACCCACCCTTTGTCCCATCTCTGCGTGCTTAAATACTAAATGCTTCTGCCAACTTCCCATCTCTATGCATCTTATACTGGACCACAACATTGAAGTTACCACTATTTTGTTTGATTTAGAACTTGAAAAAAATTCTAGGTAATATTCAGATTTTTCTCTTCCTGTTTGGCTCTTCATTCCCTTTTCCTATTAATCTTTGCTTGCTTGTTTACAACCAGCTGAACAGCTGTTGCTCAGTACAGGGAGAGACTTCCTATTTGTATATTTTGTATATTTAATGGATCTGTCAATAGTTTTTTGCTGGTAGAAGAAAGCATCCTGCTTTCAGATGCAGAAAGGTAATGTTTCCCCAGCTGACAGCACTGCTTTCCCTGAGGATACATCTCTGCTGGATGGAGTTTCAGCTCTGCTGCTGTAGGCATGAGTCCCTTGCAGAGGTGAGCCTGATTTTTCAAAAGCTAGGTTTAAAATACAGGGAACAATTTTAAGACGAATATGAAAGCAAAAAGAAATATCAAATACCAGACTTTCTGCCCTCTCCAGGCTGTTCCTGCGTGCTTGTGTCTCCTAAATATGACAGGCTACCGTAGCGCAAGGCTTCTGCTGCAGCAACAAGAAACAATCTGAGTGTCCTGATGATCGTAGCTTCTGTCAGACCTTAAAACTAAGGCAGTATTTTTAAGAGAGGGAATGACTCCACTGAAATGATGGTTGTTACTTTAAAAGCTGTCCACAGTTATCAAAAGATCTTGCACAATTATTCCTCCGTGTCTGTATATAACTTTGCCAAATGTCAGTCTTGCTCCTGGGAAATGATAGTACTGAAATCCAAAGGGATTTGCTGCATGTAAATACTTTGGAATTGCTGGAATATATAAAACATAGGCCCGTCTAAGGACAAATGCATATTTGTTTTGGTATTTTGGGCTTGGGTTTCCGGTGCTATTCATTTCATCGTGAACTTTTGTTTCCTGCGTTGCTGAGATGAGATCATTATTGCTGTGATTCATTGTGCCTTCACATTATCCGCAGATTACGAGATTATCAAGGCAGAAAGGGAGGGTTTTGACCTCTTGCGTCACGCTGGTCAGAGGAGTCTCTTGAATTAAATCTCCTGGAGTAAAGCTTTCAGATTCATCTTGCTTTGATTTAAAAGTTTCCAATGACAGGAAATCAATTGCAGAGATTGGTGAAGTTGGTTTAGAAAATAAGCAATGAAAGAAAAGGAGTTGAAAAGGTTGAAATAGGGAGACTTTTTTTTTTTTTTTTCTCCCTGTTTGGATCCATTTATAACCTAAGCTCCTTGGTGTTTATATTCTGCTATTCTGTATGTGTATATCTACTACATCAGTAGCTTTCTCTCCCTTTGAGAACTTTTCCAGGCGCTGGCATTCTGTGTATGTAAGACTATTATTGTTTTCTTCCTGCTTCAAAGAAAACATTTATCTTATGATTATACAATTTTTAAATACAAATGAAGTATTATCTGCTGTTTTCAGCTGTTGTCGTATGTTCTCCTGCACTGTTCCCACTCTGGAAAGAAGTTTGAAAACAACGGCCTGTTTTTACAACTACTTCCTGCTGATAATTGTGCTCGCAGTATTCCCAGCAAAGACCAACCAGCCCCTTGCTACTGCATGACTCAAGTTTCCCCTTGGCTCCTGCTTCTCTGCAGCAGCTACTCGGCGAGCGCGATTGCTGGGGGCTACCTTAAATGAAATCCAGAAGTGCCACATTTTTACCGTGCCCTTTGCTTACAGTTTCAGTGGACACTTGAACTAACTTCTCCAAGGAGCAAAGCAGCTGTAGCTGAAGCATCCAGGATATAGCTCCAAATCGCTGCAGAGCAATGTGGACCCTGCACGCGAGTTTCCCAGCCTTATTAGCTTTCATCTTTTGTGCCTGCAACTGCATGCAGTGTGTTCTCCCTTTCTCCTTACATGCACAAAAGATTGGATTTTTATTTATTTATTTAATGTAATAAAGCCCAGGCAGTTGTAATGTGCTAAGTGCAGGTTTTCCACCAGGGTATTTTTAACAGTTTGGTGAGCATGAAGAATACTTCAGTGTGCAGATTTTGTGTTTTTACCTGATTCAGCATTGCACAGAAACCTAGGTAGATGTATTAAAAAGCAAACAGACATTTAGCCTACCTGATTTTTTGGGTTGATCTGAAATGCCTAGGCAGGAATCCAGCTTTCTAGCTCCCCTGGGACCTGAATTAGGCTCTGATACCGATTCTCCCCATCTCTCTGCTCCTTTATGCCCAGTGCCTATAGAGCATCTCTAGGGCTGCCCAGTGCTCACCCGGGAGCCTCATCCCGTCAGGATGGATGAGTCCAAAGCCTGTGGACTTCCCTCCTTGAGGAGCTTGCAGAGATTTGGGTTCTGTAGCAATTTTATTATTCAGCTGTTTCCATTTTCTCCTTTGTCGCTCCTATGAACAAAAGGTTGCACTGAATTCACTATTGCTCTATTTCAATTTCTGAGCACTATTTTTTCCTTACAGTTGCTTTGAAATTTCCTTAGTGAATTGAAATTTAATATTACTTTAATGTTGTCTGTAGTATTTTCAATAAATATTATATAAAATCTAGACATGATTATACAATCTATTGATAATGCATTTTTTTCAGAGCAGAGCATTGCTGGTATTTCCCCTAATTAACTACACTACTGCACTTCTTAATACTAAAATTCATTTTCACCTAATAATATTAACATGAAACGATGTATTGAATTTTGTAACATTTTAAATACTAAATTCGTATAATTTTACATGCAAACCAACGATAGAAATGCTCAAGGACAAAAGTTTTTAGTGAGAGAAATGTTTATACATAAACTGATTACATTATTCAAAGCATTCTGCTTCCAGCTTATATCTAAGGAAAATCTATGGTGCATCAGTCTGGTACACTTTAAAAAATATATGCACTGATCCTTACCTTACCTAACTTATCAAATTATGCTGAGGTAACAGCTATTGCCCCTCTTTCTGTGTCTGAGTGCTGGATTTCTTCAGTTTCTGCTATGCAGAAATGCACGTAGGTGTGTACTTTGTCCTGTCACAATTTACTTTAACACTCCTTTTAATCATAAAACCAGGGCTCTTTTACAGCCTGTCAGCCGCACCTGGTTTGCTGATATGAGAACCGGCATGTGATCCCCGCTCTGACCTCAGGGAGGAAGCCACCTTTGTCCCTTAAACTCGCTGCTTTTTCTTTTTCCTTCTTCCTAGATATCATTAAAACAGTGTATTTTTACATGAGTTTAATCCCAGTAAAATCTAATGGGAAGTTTTAGTGGTTTGGGCTTGTTTTGGATGCGCTGAGCCCCTACAGAATAGTAGATGTCAACTGGCAATGCAGCAAGATGATGGGGGAGGCAGGAGCTTGGAGCTGACTGTGCTGATCAAAAGAGAGTCCTGAAATGGCATTTTCTTCCCACCTCCTCAGCAGATCCCTGCAGAGGAAGGCAAAACATGCTGCAGTTTTCCTAGTTTGCTCTTGCATCCCGTGCTCCATACAGAGGGATCCTGTGTCCTGCACATCGCAGACGGGTGATACTTCTGGTCTCAGAAAGGACAGCTCATTGCTGTCCTTGTTATTTGTGGTTTTGGGGTCCTTTTCGGGGTGCAGTACGTGGTGGGTGGCTGCAAGTCACTCAAGGCGTTGGGCCATCCTTTGAGACCACTGTCCGTGATGGGAGCTCATGCCGGGATTTCCTCCGGAGCGGGACCAATGCTCCCTGTTAGCACCCAAGCACCCAGGCTGTATTTAACTTCAACCCCACTTTAGTTAAACCCAGGCTTATTGCTTTCCTTGGAGGGTTGGCAATAAAATTAACAAACATTTTTATTTAACTAGCATTATATTCCTTGACTTCTCCGCAGACATGTTACTCGACCTCAGTGACCTTCTTCAGGTATGATATCTACTTTTATTTGTAACTCTTGTTGAATTCTTAAAATTGAATATTAATTGCAAGCAAAGAGCTGTCTGTATGGGTCTTTTGCCTTGTATCAAAAAAAAAAATCTAAATGGGAAAATTACTGGATTTGTAAGTCAGGTTATTTTTAAACAAATTTAAACATCAAATATTGTTGCTTTTAACATTGCAGATCATGCATCAGTGGTTAGTATGATCCTTCCATCAGAGTCACTGCTGTGGCACAGGGTCAGATGTTACGGGTTTTTAAAATAACAGTTGCTGAAGACAGAAATAACTTTTTTTTTTGAAGGTAATACTGCATAAACAGATTAGTGCTCGAGAGACATGCAGAGAAATATGTACTTGCTCTGTATGTGGAAACAGAAAGCTCTTTTTGACGTAAGCTGTCTTACTCCCTTTCTCCGTGTTAAAACTGTTTTACATACAATGTGAGTAGGTTAGTTGTATCTATTTTTGTCTTCCCAGCTGTCTTTGTAAATGGCATCCCTCTGATGCCTATTTATTGCTTAAAGCAATCTGCGGAACTGCAGCAATCAAATGAATCTTCAATTCTTAAAATTACCAACTTCTTTTATTCCTTCCAAATTCTCTTTGAATTAATATTGATCATTTTAAAGCAAATATTGCATGTGTAGAATGAGAGGTTTATTTTCTTTTAAACGCTGGTAATTTTTTTCATGCCAATTGTTATGAAATAGGATAATCACTGTAATATGAGGACTGTTCACAGAATATGAAGAACCAGAGTTACTGTGTCTGTGGGGAAGGAGGGGGAAAGAGTCATTTTTTTCCTATTTTTTCTGTGCATTCCAGCCAGAAGGTTGGTGATGTGGGTCGTATGGGGAGCAGAAGGCTAAGAGGGGGTAATCAAATTGATGGGAGAGCCAGAAATATTTTCATAGGATGGAAATAATCCATTTTTGGAAAGAGGAAAAAGTGGCAACATAATTTGAATATTAACTGTCTGTAATTTCTTTGAAAAGGTGAATCTGAGTAAACGAGGATCTTGTATGTCATTATTAGCCATAGTGAGACAGAAACAAAAGTTCTTTTTAGAAATGCATAAAACCCAGCTATTCCCCTGACCAGAAGTTGTTTTTTTTTTTTAAAAAAAACTGTTTCCCCCTACCAGGATGAACTATCTACATTGCTGAGATGAAGTTAAGCTACCTGCAAAGGGCTTCCTAGGTGGTTCTTAGCTAATTGATGCTTCAGTTTTCTTTGAGGTTGGTGGCAGAACGGTTACTGCTCGGGCAGAAAGCGTTGGTGGGTTTTGCTTTCGATCAGTCTGTGTTCCCAGATTGCCTGCCTGGCAAAGAGCAGGAATTAATTTGCTCTGCCGTGCGGTTACCTTGAAGTATCTTTCTCAAGGACAGCTCTCTGAAGCTGGGATAAGGCTGTCATGAAAGAAAAAGCAAGTAGTAGCTGTGGTATTATCTTTCTAAAACATTAACTCTTTTTTTTTTTGACTTGCACATACAAAATACATAACATTGGTCCGGATACTTGTTTTTCTTGGTCACAAATGAGAAAGGTGTTAAATTCCTGTCAGAAAAAAAAGACATTTGAAAGTCCAAAAAAAAAAAAAAAAAAAGTTACTGGTGAGTATCACTAACTCTTGCTTTGATGTTACTTCAAGTAGCTAAATCGAGTTTTTTTCTATAGGATTTTCTACTTGAGGCAGCTCAGCTGCTGCTGGAGGTGGGATTTTCTGAAGAATGTTGCTAAGTAAAAGCCTTTATGAAGCCTCTTCATAGAGGCTGCTGAGGAAATTACAGAACCCCTTGAAATATGTTCCAGTACTTTTGGAGGAGGGAAAAAAGGCCCAACAACCTTTCATATATCTCTTGATCTGATAGAAGAACAAAAGTAAGCCTGAGAAGGCTTTGCAGCTACCAGCAAAGAGGATGAATGAAAACCAGTGTAAAATTACACAGACGGTTCCAATTTTTTTGGATTTAAATCCCCCATCTTCTGTGCAGATGAAGTATGTCCTCTGTCCTGGAAGAAGCTCCTCTTCGAAGTGTCAGAGTCGATATCTATGTGGTGTGTCTAGGCTTTAAAGTGATATGATCTGAAAATCAGACCACACCACTTCTGCAAACTGGGCTCCTTCCTAGTGCAGCGTGGAGGACGATGCTGCATGTTGATTGTGGTGGAAGCACGAACAGTCGTTGCTCTCCTTTTGGGAGAGTACTCGTTTGTATTTTCAGATACTGCATTTTACTTGCAAATATGGTCTTTAGAGAGGTCTATAATCAAGTCTTTTGTTTCCTTTTCTGTTACTCCAATCTAACTGACAGGCCTTGCTTGTTTAGGAGAGCTGAGAAGCTTGTCCCGCCTTGGCCCAACATCTGTAGAGCTTGGGTTTGCTCATCAGCGTCAGAGCATCTTTACTCCTTCCACCCGGAGGATGGCTTGGCTAAAGTCTTGATCTCAGTGTCATAAAATGCTGTCTTTCTAATTGTGGGAAATGCCAGTCTCTTTCTCTCTCATTCAGCTGTTAAATCAGGCTAATACTACTGAAAAATATGTTAGATCCAGACTCTTCATAGCAATGTGAGGCAGGAAGATGAGCATCAATGGATGTAAACTGAAATGATAGATTTCAAGAGAAGTATTTTTTTTTTTGCCATAAGAATGGCCAAGCGCTGGAGCTGGTTGCTTAGAGAAGTTTGTAGCCTCTGACCTCGAAGGCTTCCAAGACCCTGAGCAACCTAGTCCTATCTCACAGGTGACCCTGCTTTGAGCACGAGACTGGGGGGCTAAAGATCTCTCTTCCGACCCGAATTATCCTTCAATTCTAGATAAACGAAGAGGGTGTGCAAGAAAATCAATAAACAACTCTAGATTTTTCTCAGTTTCTTTTTCACTTCAAAACTTTCCTCTCAAGCCCCCACTTCCTTCTCTTCAGGGCAAGTAATAGCGGCTTAGAAGCATCTTCACTGTGCACTATTTTTAGAAACCTTTTTGAATCAGCGTTGGTTTCCCTGATTCCCTTGTGTTTGCCACAAATTATTCTTGTACTTTCTTGCATAAATGGTGTTCTAAGGCTTATTGTAGAGCTGTGGTGGTGGAGGAGGAGTACAGGGACGACAGTGGATGTGGTGAGCAGGAGCAGACGCTGCCGTAGGAGGCCCCAGACTGAGGGCAGCACCCTGCGGCGTCGCTTGAGCTCAGGCTGCTCTGTATGGATCCGTGTCTCTTGTTACAAGCAGGTACCCAGATGGCCTGGGTACCTGCTTGTACCTTGATACATTGCTTTTCTTCTGGGGTTAAATGTCCTGCTTGAAGTATGGACCAAAAGAGAAGGCTTCAGCTCATTGTGTGGAAAAGGGAAAAGAAATTCTATTTTAAGAATAATTTTGCTCCTGATTTGCTTTCTTTTCTAATACTCTTTGTTCACTTGGAGATATTAATATGTTGACTGCAATTGCCTTTAGTGCCCCTATGCAAATTTGTATTTTGATTGAGTTAATTTAAACAACCTGGTTGGGACCTTCAGCCATCGCTATAGTAGTATTGTTAATAATGAATCAAATAACCACAGGTGCCTCTTTCCCCAGCAACAGACACGCTCCTTAAAAACTCATTTGCTTTTCATGCTTGCTTAATTATTTAGGCAAGCAGCCATGGATGTTTCGCAGTGTGAATCCGCAGCCAGCTCCAACTGCCCAGGCCTGGGCCTTCCCAGAGACACAAGACCTCAGCCCCACCAGCCTTCAGGGCCTTCTTGCGAGAGGCACCCCTGATCTTGCCAAGCCTCTTTGAGAATTGCTTCCAGGGAAAGGGCGTTTATTTACAAATTTAGGGAACTTATTGACCCTTTTTGCTTGAGCGTGCTTACAGCGTTATTGATTGCTGCTGTCGGGAAGGTAAAACAATCTGGTAGTGCCGTGAATGAGAGATTCTGTGTTTTCCAAAGAGTTTTAAATTCTGGAATATGCCGGATTGATCTACAGTTGAATTTCCTTGTACCTAAAATGGAAGTAATTTAGAATTATTTGCAGAAGTGGAAGTATATTGGTGTTTGTGACCATATCAGGTATGATGTGGAAGAAAAATACGGAAATTATGAAAGAGGAAAAGGTATTGAAGACAAGAAAAGACTCCTCCATGGGAGTGTCCCTTTACAGTCAGCATCTGATGACTGACGGATATGAAATAAAATGACCATTCCTTAGAAAGTTAATTTACTGTGAAGGGCAAAGAGTATAATAAGTAGGAAGATATTTCTATAAAAGATGTAACTAAATAATTGAAAGCCATCTCTAACTCTCTAACTAAAGTACATCTATCGCAGGAGCAGAAGTTAACTACTGGCAGCGGATTGGATTAGACAGTCTCTAGAGGTCCCTTCCAAGCTCTACCATTCTGTGATTCTGTGACACCATCTTACCAAATATTAAGCTCTCCTGCAAGAGCATAGGGGTAGAAATGTTGGGTTTTGCTGTGCCTTAGTAAGCACATGCTTTTTCCCTGATAACAGTCTTCCTGCGGAAGAACCTTCATTGAAGATGCCCCGTCATAGGGACAGGTCTGTATGTTTATAAACAGAAAAATGTGGACTGATCATAAATGAATGTGCTAAAAACTTTTGGGGATGTGCAGATTTTTTTGAACACCCTTTCTGAAAGAGGGGAGTGCCACTCTTCATTGTATTAAATATTGATGCTCAAGCCTATTGATTGCTTGAATTTAGGAAAAATTTAGGAAATTTTTATATCTATGAAAATAGGCAAGCAGTGCAGAGCGCACAGGTCACCTGAAAGCCTGTAAAGCTAACCTGACCCTTTATATTGACAATGGTAATTTGGGAAAATACTTTCTTTTTCAGTATGATCCTTCTAAATGAAGTAGAGAAGAGAGAGAGAGAAATTTTGATGCCCACGTTAAGGCTGCTCCAATTCAAGTCTAAGCCAGAGACATCCTTTTAGAAGGGCATATTTATTTATTCACTGTGCTTAAGACCCATAAAACTAGGTTTTCTGTATGCAGATGTCACATGGTTCTAAATTTGGAGGACTGAGCTTTTTGTGGATTGGAGTACATGAATTTTCATAAGAAGTTCTTAGTGAGGGAAGGACTAGAAATTAAAATAGGCCTCTAAATTAATTATTTTAATTTTCTACCTCAATAGAATGCTAAAAGCATAAATACTAATGGTGAAACCATAGGTATCTATCATTATTTATCACTGATAAATTTCATCATATTTTGCACACTCAAGATAGGTGTGTGTGTGCAGTAGTTCAAATTGATGAAAGTGGCATCAAATTTGACTGAAAGGGCCTTTTCCACCCAAAGAGTTCCTGACATCCTGTGTCAGCAGAACAGCACTCTTACTGCTTCTGGCTGAGCTTCGTGCCACCTTTAAGTTCTTGTTTATGAGGAATGCCCCAGAGAGCGTGAGCCTTTGATAACTCTTCCAGATGAGAAATCTATTCTTTTTAGTGTGCTTGAAGTATCTCTTCATACAACTTGAGCAGGAAAACTGGAACTGCTTAAATATTCTGCCGCCTTCTTGCGACTTTACATTGGGATTAAAACTACGTGATCTTTCTGAAAGAAACAATACAGAGCATGTAATTGAGTGCACGTCGTCCTTCCTTTCTAGACTGGTAGTAACCAGACTTTGCAAGAAACTTGCACTCTGATGAAAAAAGAAACCACCACCTTTGTGCCATTTCTATTTGAATTTATTGTTTTGTATAAACAGACTGCCTACACCTTAAAGTCGGCCATAAAACTGATGATGTGGGTGAAGTGGAAAAGCAGGTTATAAAGTACATTGCTTCCCAAACAGACCATGGGGCTTGAGACTTTTAAACCAAGGATAGGAAAATAAAAGTGGGTCACAGGGCAATTTTAGAATGTGTTTGTCTCTGCTTTAGATTTAATTCAGCTCCCATTTTGAACATTAGAACATCACTTTAAAAATGTTTCCTTGTGTTTATTTGTATATGTTTGTTCTTTGAGTGCATTCATGGAAATTTTACCTGGGAGGAGTTTCTTGAAGTGACATGGTTAGATGGGCAGGGGGTACATGAAATATTTGGATATCCTGGCCAAAAAAAAAAAAAAAGGAAATAGGGAGAAATACTTGTCTGAATTTGATTTTTTAATAGACTAAATGAAAGAACTAAATGAGTTTGAGAGGCCTCTGATGTAAATAGCACATGTGCTTGGCTATATTTAAGTAACTGTATTGATTTGTGCAGTGAAATTCTTCTTAAAAAAAAGATGAGAGTAATGAAATTTAAGATTTACAGTGACTGGGTATAGTAACCAAGTAGGCTGGAATAAAGGCCCAAATTCCTACTCTTTATTTTAAAATTTTCAAAGGTCAAAACAACCCCCCTGTTGGCGCAAACTTGCAGTGAATTTAGAGCATCTAAAGCCAACTGAAGCACTGCGGATATTTTGCTTTCGTGTAATGCCTGTTTTTTCTCTGTGGCACATGGAAAGTTGCATGCTCTCAAATTACTGTAGGCAATACTGAATTAGGCAGATATTTATTTTTTGGTATAAATTTCTGTGATTTAATAGCTATGAAACACATCCCTTGTTCAAAGGAGATATTTTGATCACTTCCTTTTGAGAGAAGAATATCTTGATCTTGTCTGGCATTTCATGGCATGGAGGGAAATGTAGTAAAATTTAAGACTATAATTTTGTTCTTTCTAGGCCAATCTCACCATTGGTCAGTCAAAGTATGGAGGATATTTGATGCTTTCCACTACATTACAGAGTAAATTAACATCATCTCCGCTCGACTGAACAATCACTCTCGGGTTATAGGATAATTTGGAGACTTCTTCAAAGTTCTTCTTGTTTGAGTTCACATAAAGAAAAATTGATGTTAAATTTTTTCACATAAAAGTTCTGAGTGCAAGGCTAGGTGAGAACGTGCCAGTATTTTTAACTGCCTGGGTAGGAGCATCCGCACGTTTGGGAGAAGAATATGCCTTTAAAGTGATGTTTTGAAAGCACTCTTGTGAAAATGAAACGTCGTACCCAGTAACAGGGTTTTATATTTCCAGCGGCTGGCAGAATAACCAGCAGCTCTGCTGGGTAATTGACTGTTTCACAAACACCGTCATTACCCGCGCAGCAAAGAAGGGCAGCTCTGCTGCATAAAAGTAATAGAGTATATATTATCTTAAAGGAAAAAAAGTCTATTTGTTTGCAGTGTAGGAGGCTGGAGTTTTTTATACGGTCTGACTTTGACCTTCATTTATGCCTTGGGGCAGCAAGGTGTGCGTGGAGCTTCGTGGGAACGTTCAGGTCTCATCGGGACCTGAAGCAAATCCTGCCTTTCTGGCTGGCCGCAAAAACACCTCCTAAAATAGTGAAATAAAACTTATTTAGACTTTAAAATACAGCTGTAGTTGCCCGTGGCATAAATTGGGAAGCAGAGGATGCTGAGTAACTCCTGCCCCGTGCCCCTCCGTGAAGGAGGGCGCAGGAGCAGAGCTGTGGGCTTGGCGTTTTGGCAGTCTGTGCTGCTGGGTTTGTTTTGTTTTATTTTGTTACGTGGGGTGATCTGGGGCAATGTCCAACCAATAGGAAGCAGCAAAATACCCTCCGGGCACGTTGCACCACTCCTTTCCTTGGCGGAAAAGTTTGGCGTTGGGTTGTGCAACGCTTAATTATCCCGCCTCGCATGATTAGGCAGAGCTGAGGTTTGCACTAACGTGTGATTATTTGTGCAGGTTTTGTTATGAGCTACATGACAGTTTATTATATTGATACTACGTTAAAGTCGATTGAATGCTTTAAGTATTCGGTGATAACAGAAAAGTCCAAGTAATTAAGAACACAGGCCACTGATGAGCAACTTTTTGTAATTCATTTCAGTATAAACTTGTGTAAACAATTCTACCTTGTGCAGATTTTGACACGCACCTATATTATTCTATACTTATGGCTTGCATTGCTTTTTTTTAAAGCAGATTGTTTAAGATTTCAAAAGTGATTTTTCCTCCCCACATAAATAGTCTATTAAAATATTTGTGGTTTAAGATGTAAATAATGTTTTTTGTCTTTTAATAGGTGAATGTCTATGTGCTGGGAAAAACTTTCCTTCTGTTGGCCAGAGAACTCTGCATAAATGCTCCAGCTATAGGTATTTTTTTGAGTTGACTTTTGAATATTTGGGTATATTTTATGCATGATTACTTTTAAAAAAACCATATATGTGTGTATATGCATAGTATTGTGTTTTATATGCTTGTATGAAAGTATTAACTAAAAATGAAGCTATAATCAATCTAGGCATTAAAGAGAGACTACTATGGGGATCTGTTCTTCCTTATAGAAGACTCTCTGGGAGATGGATGCAATTTTCTTTTACAGTTAATTTTGTTGATTTTTTTCTTGGAGAAGTTTAGGCCATTATGAGATGCTATGACTATGATGCTAATGCATCATAAATTTATGTTTTTTCTACAAGCGTACACAAGCCTGACAAACTTTGGTTTGAAAAAGATGCAGCATTAGATAAATATTTGCCAAACCTAGTAGTATTTATCCATCACCTGTTGCTGAGATGATCAGCACTTGAAATACAAGTGGCTTGATGGAAAATGAGGAGCAACTTTTTTCAAGTATGTTGATAACATTTTAATTAAAATGTCATAATTGGAATAATGCACTGTGACAGGAAGGCAGCTTTTACCATGTTAAATGCTGTGTTTGGTGCTAATAACCTAGGCAATAGTGCACACTCATCACATTTCAATCCTCTGCTAAACTTTGTAGCTTTAAGCCCAGGGAATTGATGCCAATTCCAGTGAAAAGGGCAAGTTTAGAGCGTGGTCTTGTGACTATATTACCCACCTCTGCTCAGGAATTTTTCTCCTGTATCTTTACCCACTCTCCCTCCCACTCTTTTCAGAACATATTGAGAGAATCGCATGTCTTTGTGCTCGAGAACAACACGTGCCCGTGTGCACGCACACACCCCCCCTTCCCGTTTTCCCCTTTCACATTTTCTTGGTTGGTCCCAGAGCTGCATTCCTGCTCCCTCCCTTTCCAGCATAAGAACTTGCCTCGCACATACCGAGCATTGTCCTAACAGCATCCACGGAGTACGTGGCAGGGAACCGCTCGCGGCCGCCGTGCTGAGCTGCCTTATTGCAGTCAAAAGCTCCCCTTGTTTTCAGGAATTCAATTCAATTTTTTTTTCTCTCCTTAGTGAGAATGGCAAGAATTTCAGTGCAGCTTCATTTCCAGGTAAAAATTAATGTTATACAACAGTGCAGGAGAAAACAGGCAGTTCCCTCTGCCCCCTCATTAGATATCAAGGTACAAATTAATGCATGTTGGGGAGGTAATGTTGTTTTAGACTGCTATTCAGGTACTCTCAGGGCAAGAAGCAGTGCAAGAAACTTATGAGTAACACCCAGTGTTTCTCATTGGCTCATCCACAACACTTGCTAGATACTTCAGAGAAACACCTACTTTTCTTACCCTTGAGAAAACTGAGTTATGGTAGGTATAAAATGATAACTGATATTATATTTGGGAGGAGTGTTGATAGGGGAAAAAAAAAACAGCTGTTTTAGTATTTTTGAGCAAACTTATTCTATTGATGTATTATTGACTGAACCTGGGTATTTATCTCCTGTCTGCTCTTAACTGGGAGCCTATATATACTTAGATGTGAGGCTGGCAGTATTATAGCTCTTGGCTATAATCCCTGTGTTAGGCCTCAGCTATGCAGCTGGACCTGGGCTGCTGAAGTCTGCACGTTGACAGGTGCAAAGTGTCACTTTAACCTCACATTGCCTAGCAAACAGTAACTGCAGATGATGCTAAAAGCAGGGGGGGGCAGACAGCTTAAGGTTTCAGAGATAGAGCTGTTTTATCTTAGGCAACACACACAAGAAAAGCCTGAATTTCTGCGTGGGGCAACTTCCTTCTTCCTGCAGTGCAGGAGTTGCAGGTACCTGCCCAGGGAACCTCTGCGTTGGTGGCAATACATGTAGGCCTTGTGCCCATCAACACAAGCACCCAGACTAGGGCATTTTCACTCTTGGTAACAGCAGAGAGTTTAACAGAAGCCATAAAATCAGCAATCATCAAGTACAGAGTTTAGGGCAAGTAAAAATGTTTTATATTTCACAGATTCATAAACTGCTCTAGTTTAGAACATTCTGTTTAAGTCAGCTGCAGTCTGCAAGTTAGTTATCTATATACAAAATAAATGCACAGTACGTGCAAAACTTTACATTTCTTCTGCTTGTTGCAGTCTTAATAATTAAGTCAAATAGCTTATGAATAAATAAAATAAGATTAAATTCAAGAGCATTCCTTCACTTATTTGATAGCCTGATGTAGTAGATAGGTAAGTAGCATAACATTCCATACTGCTGGAGAGTTCTGTAGTAAAACTGAAAAATCCCTTAGTGCGCATAGCAGTACTGGAAAACAGAGTGAAATGCATCATGCATAGAAGATGAGCTCAGGTATCTGTCCTCCTTGTACTCCAGTCCCATTTGTACTGTCCGAGGAGCACTGGAACTGGAATGTCACTTTGCCACATTGCACCTCAGTCATTCCCTCTTGCCCAAAGTAACTGAGTTCATTGCCATCAAGAATAGCACTTACATTGTAAAAAGTATCTTGCTCAACCTGCACGGGGTGTTCAAACCATACAGAGAAAGTGTTACTGGATCCGTCAGAGGTAAACTTGGTCAGGTTTTGTGCAAGGACCACTCCTAAGCGTTTCAGTTCAATTTTGACACTGTATTCAGCCTTGCCACAGCTTGACCCGTACAAGCCCAGTCCTGCTATAAATATCCGTTTGTCTACGGCAAACTGAATACTGTCACAGCGCCCTCGGTACCTCCACTGGTTACTGCGATACGCGGACGACTGAAAGCGGTGGCATCGCTGGGGTACAAGTCCTTTCCTTTTGGTCAGCGGGAACTCCAGTTTGGGTTTATTTGCAGCCGTGTACCATAGGAATATATTGTGAGTCTCCTCAAGCGTGAGGATGTCGGACTGGGCCGCTCCATTGGCAAACTCCTCCAAAGTCATAGTTGGAATCCGCACCAAGTACAGAGCTTTGCCCAGCACGCTCCTCTTGTTCCGTGGCGTGGCCGGCAGCCCCTGCCTTTTGCATTCGGCCTCTGCCCAGTTGAGGACAGCCTCAAAAACCACCACCTCCTTGGTGTTGAGCGCCTCCCGGGTCACGATGATCTCCAGCGTCTGCTGATCGATTTCGCAGAAGCCTTCCGACTTGAGGGCCATTTCTGCTTGGGCATCAATCACCTCCCAGCAGCGCTGCGTCAGTTCTGGCTCCTCGAAGAGCCTGCTCTGAGACAGCAGGACGCACGCGTTCTTCGCCTCCAAGCTCGTCTCCAGAAAATTGACGCAAGCCTTCGCCAGGGCCGGCACGATGTACTTCTTGGCAGCGTACAGCGTAGCCAGAACCGTGTCAGCTTCCAGGTCAATCTCATCACTATACATGTATCTAGGTGTGGGAGCAAAGGGGAAGGAAAAGAAATTAAAATCTATGTAGTTTCTTAGGAAGAAAATGAAATGCAGCCCCCTCCCAAAAATAATCTATAAGCAAAGCTGCAGGCAGCATGCAATCTGACATTCAGGATGTGCCAGTGTGCTAAGTAAACAATAACACATGGGTATTGCACAATGCCAATTAACAGAGGGAGATTTTGTAAGCTACTTTGATTATGTCTACGTAATTAGTAGGCTTGTAGTGGCCACTTACTTTAATAGGATTAGAAAGGCTGCAGGTTCCACATCTGGTATATGGATTTCAGATTTGACCTCTGCAAGATCACCATAAAACATAGCGTAGAAGACGGAGCTACCAACTGCCAAGACGTACTGCAAAACAGGGAGAGAAGCCTTAGGACTAGGTATCAGCAATGGGTAGCAGATAATTTTGATAAGAGCTACATTTAGGGCTACATTGTGATAAGAGCTACACTTGAAAGCTGCCGCTGAGACAGGGAACTGTTTACAGCAGTTTTAAGGTGTGCGTGAATTACATCTGAGATAGATGAGAACCATAGTTAGGAAGAGGTAGCCCTACTTTTAAGGAGGGGGGAGAAGAAGGGGATCCATACAACAGCATCCACACAAACCTTATGGGCAGGAACTTTCTTGGATGCCCCCGGCGGGCCCACGATGAAGTGGACGTCGGCCATGAGCTCGTTATTGAACATCAGCGCGTTCCTGCGAGGTCGGAGGGGGAGGAAGAGGCCGGGTCAGCGGGTGCAGCCCGTCACCCGCAGCCGCCCGCCCAGCTCCCGCGCGCCGCCGGCCTCCCACCGCTGCTGCCCCCGCACCACGTCCACCTCCGCGTCCACGTCCACCCCGTCCTCGTCGGCAGCGCTGGGCGCCGCGCGCAGGTGGGCGGCCGCGGGCCTGGCCCTTACCTCTCGCGCAGCGTGGGGTGGAAGGACTGCCAGTTGGCGCTCTCCAAGTTGTTGTTGTTGAGGTTCTGGAGCTGGGGCAGCGGGGGCGGCTGGGCGCTCTGCTGCAGCTGCAGCGCGTTCTTCTTGCTGTTGGCAGCGGCGGCGGCGTTGTTGCTGTTTGCGATATTGGTGTTGGCGCTGGCAGGGTAAAGTTCTGCAGCCATCTTCCTCTTGAGGGCCAGCGGCACTATCTCATAGCATGCTGGCACCTTGCCGTTTGACTTCACGCTCTTTTTGGACTTCTTTAAGGTCTCTGGAAGCAGAAGAAAGAAAGTCAAACACTTCATGATCCTGCCATTGAGGCACCCGCGGGGCAGTGGCATGGGCGGCCGGGCTGCCAGCCGCTCCCGTGCCGGGGACAGTCCCAGTGCTTCTCGCCGGCAGGGCGGCCCCTGCTTTTATTTTTAAAATTCTCCTCTCCTCTCTTTGGCCTTTATTATTTTATTTTTTAGGAAGGCACCAAGCCCGAGGCGCCGCTCGGGGGCTCGCAGAGGGATGCGCTGCTGCCGTGGCCGCCGGGGCT
>JAWLRI010000086.1:6292429-6325525 GCA_034781795.1 Crypturellus tataupa
CTGCGCGGGCGCTGCACGCTCTCAGCGGGGCTCTGCTCTGTTTTGTCTCCCGCCGCGCTGCAGGCTCCAGCACCAGGCCATAGGACAGAGCGGCATGCGGGCCCTGGCCGAGCCCGGCTGCCCGGCGCACAGCGCCGCCGAGTCCCCGTCCACGGCGGCCAGCCCGACCACGAGCGTCTCCAGCCTGACAGAACGAGCCGAGACGGGCACGTCCATCCTCTCGGTAACCTCCAGCGACTCGGAATGTGATGTATGATAGCGGAAACAAACAAACAAACAAACAAACAAAACCCCCCAAACAAACAGCAAACCCAAGTCCTACCCCAGCCAGCCAAGCACCCTCTCCCCCCGACCCGAGCAGAACAAACCGAGGCAGCCCAGGACGAGGACCCCCGCCCGCACGCACGCACACGCAGAGGCGGCAGGGCAGGCGAGGCCGGCGCCGAGCCCGCCAGCCGCGGGAGCAGCCAGGGAGCAGAGCATCCGCCACCGCCACCGGCAGCCACCGCCACCGCCAAGAGATGGAGCTCAAACTTCAGCAGTCACAAACGCTGGTGCTGTTGCGGGGAGGGATGGAGGGAGGGGGGGGGATAATAATAATTATTATATATATATACAAAAAAAAAGACAAAAAAAGACAAAAAAAAAAGACAAAAAAAAAGGAAAAATATCCAAGCGAAAGTGACAATTGTATTCTTTTTAGGACAAGCACGGTTTCTCCTTTGCGCTTTTCCATGGACGCATTTCACCCACTTGCATGATGATGATGATTAAATTTGTATCTGGGAAAAAAAAATATTCTCTATAGTAAAGGAAAGCAAACAAACAAAACACAAGCTCCGATCGAATTTGTACAAAAAGCAAAAATAAAAAAAAAATAAAAGGAACTCCTTGAAGAGGGAAATAACAAATGTTTATCACCTTTTTGTTGGTCCTCTCTCTCTCTTTCTCTCTTCCCTTTCTCTCTGTTTTTTTTTTTCCTTTTTTTCTTTTTTTAAGTCCAAGTGATGGTCCAGCCAAGATGCAATTTTCTGTTTTTTTGTTCAGCAGACAATCATTTTATTCGTAAGCACCTTTTTTTCTACACTTCTGTCACTGCCTGTGTGGGTACTGGTTATAAATGTGGGAAAAGAATAGTTATGACTGTAACAGATTTTTATTTTTATTTCAAAATTTTATATGAATTATGTATATCTTAATGATGCGGTCATTTCCCCAGTTTGTAATATATGTGTAGAAATGCTTGTATATGATATTTGCTCTATTCTTTCTTTCTTCCCCCCACCCCCCCTCCGTCTTTCTCCCTCCCACCCTTTCTTTCTCTCTCTCTCCTTTTTATTTTCCTTGACTCGGTGTTCCTTGCACAAACTTAGCTGTCAAGATCTGACGTGCTAGGTTTTCAAAAGGGACCTCAGCGATAGAGAAAAAAAAAGAAAAAAAAAAAAAAAAAAGCTTAGGGTGCAACTGTAGTTATCTTATGCAAAAGCTATTTTGAGTATTTCATAGCAGCTTTGGGGGGGTCTCTTCTTAAACTCCACGTAGGACGCTTAAACTATTGTTTCCTTAACTGCGTGTTTATCTATATGTACAAACTTTCTAAATCAAATACAGTATTCCATTTTCTTATCTACTCCGCGGTGTCGTTGTGTTTGTCCGCGGCGAGGGCGCGCGCCCGGCCCCGCGCCCGCGGCCGCTCCGCGGGGCGCGCAGCGCAGCGCAGCGCAGCGCAGCCGGGAGGGCTCGGGCCGCCTCCCTGCGCACGGGGGTGTCTCCGCGGAGAGCCCGAGACATTTCGGGGGTTGTTTTGTGGCTTTAAGTGAAAACAAAAACATAAACTCCTCGCCCTCGCCAGGCTGCGGCTCCTCCCCTCGGGCCCGCAGTTTATTGTAATGCTCTGAAAGGAGCCTTTATTTGCATGACTAGCAGTATTTCAGCATCTTTTTTTGTCTTTTTTTTTTTTTTTTTTAGATTCTTTTCTTTGCATTAAACTTTTGCTTTTGCCCTAGGCAGATTATTCAGCCGTGAATTGACGAGAGGTAAATTCTAAACTTGTTTTTACTTGTAAATACAATTTTGCAACTTGCCCCGGTTTTGCGGGGGGGGAAGGAACGTGCCTGGAATTTCTTGACCATTCGCAAACTAATTTGGACTTCCGATCTACCTCTGTGCTGCCGGGGCGCTCGCTCCCTTTCCCCGCCTCCCCTCAGCGCCCAAGTCCTGACGGGGTTTGGGGAAGCCCGCGGGGGTCGCGGCACCTTCTCCTTGCCTCCTGCCTGCCCCAGGGGCCACCTGGGCAGCAAAGGGAGTCCCCCTCGGGTGGCCAAACCTCATCCGAGGCCACGGAGGGTTCTTTAGAAAGAATGCGCTGCAGTGCGTGAATATTCCCATGCTCTTAGCGTCCTGCCCGCCGCAAGCCCGCGGGCAGGCGCGCAGCGGGCGCGGGAGGGAAGCGGGAGAGCGGGAGCGGCGGGGGCAGCGTCTACCGTGCGGCCCCGCCGGCCCCGCGGGCCCGGCCGGCGCCGAGGCCGCGGCAGCCGGGTGGGAAGTTTTGTTTTTATTTCCCTCGCAGAGGAAAAACCGGTGTTTCTGCCCCCGGTCCCGGTTACTGCAGCCTCCTTCCCCGTCCTCCCCTCCATCCCCGCGCCCGATCCCGGCTGTGGAGTCGCCGCTGTGCGCTCTCTCCGCGGGACATCTCCGTGTCCCCTCGGAATCGCGGTGCAGGCGCGGGTGCTCCCGAAAGAGCAGAGCCAAGTCGCGAAGCAGGTGCTCTCTGAAAGAGCTGGTGCAATTCTGCTGTTCTTTGAAGAGCTCTGCCAGGCTGCCTACCCGCTGCCGGCGTTAGGGCAGTGTCAAAGGGAAGGGTTAGAGGCCCACTGGGGCAGGCGGTCACCATGGAAAGGTTTCTTGGGCATTTTGCAATGGGTTATGTTTGATTATATAAAGTTATACTTAAAAAAACCCTCTCGACTGTTAATACAGCTTCTTGTGAGAAAATATTGGAAGATGGGTTTTCCGAGGCTTGCTCTTCCCGATAAGGCAATTTATTTGTGACCAGCACCTCAACCCCATATTGTAGCAAAGTACCCGCTGGTGCCTTCCCTGAGTAACTAAAACATGGTAACCAACTGCCCCTTATGAACCATGGGGGGGACTTAATCTTCCCTAATCAATTATTTTTTGTATAATCGTGCTCAGGAAGTGAGGGCGCTTTGGCATTTCTTGCATTTTGAGGAGATGCAGCTGGAGGGTTCTGCTCGGTCACGCAGCCGTTCGGGTGCATCCCAAAGGGCTGCCAAGGACGGGCCCGTATCGCACCATGGGGAAGCTACGGGTGGAGCAGGCAGCGATGCCGAATGGAGCCGCTGTGTTAACTGCGAAGCTGCACGACCCGGGGGTGTTTCCAGCTGAACGTTGCTCTCCGTCGGCTGAGGTGCCCGCACAGGGAATCAGCGGAGGAGGAAATTGAGGCTGGATTTTCGGTCAAGTGATAAAAGACTGTCAGGAAATGAGAAACTGATGCCTCAAATAAGAGTAAACACGCGTTGAACATGGCTTTTACAAGATTGTTTGATTAATTATAAATTGGCTTAGGCAAAGCACCACTAGTCTGGAGCTGATAACACCAGCAGTTGAAACACGTGGGTGCGTCGGGAGGCAGATTTGGGGCTGATGTAAGTGGTTGTAAAACTGCAGATGTTAATTGGGCTCCAGCTTTTTCTGAGAATGGAAGGTATCCCTCAATGTTACGATAAACAGCATTTTGTATTGGCGAGTCCCTCAAGGAGCTGTAATTAATGTTCAGGGTGTAAATGAACATTTACTAGGAACATTCAATTTTAAGCACAGGGCTTTTTTCAAAGCTTAATTTTTAGGTAAATGCAAGAAAGATGTGCGAGATAGTTTATTTGTTGCTTCGCAGGAAATGTTAAAAGTTTTGGACTAAAAAGTTACCTCCCGACTCTACCAAATCTTCCTTGAAAGCTTAACTTTGTGTATAATTTTAGTGATACCAGGAGCTCTCCTCATATGTTGGATTCAACATTTGCATCTTTGGACCTGGGAAAACATGTGGGCAAAACAACCTTGTACTTTAAAGGCTTCTGTCTGTAAAGCAAGAAAGGATTTTACTTTTACTGTCCCCTTGCTAAAAAAACCTCTTTCTGAAGATGGGTAATTCCAGGTTCTGGCGTCAGCCTCACAGTCTGCACTGTTGCATGTGTTGCGGTGCTATGGCTGATGCCTCGTGTTTCAGAAATTTAAGCTCAGGATTGGAAGTGTGTGCTGTGTTCTGCTGCAGATCCGTGTCTGTACATCCCTCGCTTTGCACACATGCTGGAGTTCGGGGACAAGAACCACGAGGTGTCCATGACGGCTCTCAGGCTGCTGCAGCGGATGAAGAGGGACTGGATGCACACGGGCCGCCGGCCCTCTGGCCTCTGCGGAGCAGGTACGGGGGCCCGGCAGCGCTGCCTGCCCTGCTGGGTGCGCAAGCTTGCAGTTGGGTGTGGGTGCAAACTATTGTGTTTCCTCGGTGGTGCCTTATTCTTTGGGTTTTGTTGGGCCCTGACAGATCAACCACCTTCATCTGAATTGCTGTCTGAAACTCAGTTCTTGTTTATATCCTGTGTATCTTGAATTTTGCATGTGCTAACGTCCTTCCCAACATTCCACTGCTCACTGCCAAAATGTTCCCTTCCCATCGTCCTTCTTTGCACCTTCATCTTGCCTGGAGGTCTTCTGATATCTTTAACTATGAGTGATTTTCACCGGCAATGTTGCTGACCCTGTTCCTCCATCCGTCTGATCTCTTGGGTAGAGTTACCTGTTCCTTCTAACTTGTTCAAGTACAAATGTTCTGATGTCCTGTTTCCTCTTTCCTTTTGCCTGGATGGTCTATGTGCTTGGAAACTTCTCCACTTCTGTCTGTATCAGTTAGTCTAATAAACATATCTCTTGAGCCCTTCTACTGTTCTTTTCTGCTTAAATTATGTGAGCTAAAACCATCCAGTCATTGCAGACACTTGGATGGGCATCTTTACACTGCATCTTTTGCAAAAACTGCCCTCTCTAAACTAGTTTTTGAGGTTCATGTCCTCTCCTTCTTCATCACTTTCCAAGATGAAGTCACGATGATTACAAAGAGTCTAGTTTGGGAAGACTAGATGAAAAGGGAGTCAGTGCCAGGCAGGAGGTCAGAGTAACAGAAAGCCTACGTAGTGACATAGCACAGAGGTGCTTTACTTCTTCTCAAGGATCTTGGACGTGCGTACTTGAGTGAAGAACAGTGCATAAGCCCCAGGCAACCCATGACGAGAATCCCCTTGAACCTTGTGCCCTTCTCCACTTGGTATCCCTTGCCTGTTGCACGTTGTGCTGATCTTGAGCACGGACTCTGTGACAAACTAGCCTTATCTTTGAGTCACCACCAGCCTGTGTTCAAGATTTCACTTCCAACTCCTCCAGAATTAACTGGAGATTTTTATTCAAGTCTAGGAAATTCCACTAAAAGGACGATAACTTGGAAAATGTGTGAATAGCCATATATCCTTGCGCTGTGTTTGAACAGCTCATCAGGGATATGCTAAAGCAGAGCATTTTCCAGAGTTTTTCCAGAGTATGATTTGCCGTCGGCTTAATTTTACCTGAGTGGGAAGCAAAGTTTGTATGGACAGGTTAATCACCAGTGTTCAAGTACACAGCTGGACGTTGCAATTTACTTTCCTTGAGCTGAAGGTAAGACATAGATAGGGCATTCTTGTCTCAGTGTTTTCTGCTTTCTTCGGGAACTTTTCCTTGTTTTGACATTGGCTTTCCCTGTTTCTCCTCTAGCCCTGCTAGTGGCAGCAAGGATGCATGATTTCCGACGCACTGTTAAAGAGGTCATCAGAGTGGTCAAGGTTTGTGAGTCTACATTAAGGAAAAGGTCAGTGGAGTTTTATTGCTTTTATGTCTCGTTTACAGTACTGAAAAGTGGCATAGTTGAAAACGAACATGTATCAGGGAAAAAGTGGTTCTTTTCTTTCGCAGATGTGCCCAGAATAAAATGAGCACAAGGTGTTCAGCTGCCCGCTTTTAAATAATAACACTTACTTCTTATGTAAGGCATCAAATACTGCGCAAAATAAGAAGCTTTGTGTCCGTTTAAGAGGTGAAGAGTTTAAGGCTAAAAAAACCCTTTATGTGAGAAATGTCAACAACATTGTTGTGTATTCTGACAAAAAATGTTTTTCAAAGCTGAGGGTGCAAGGTGGGATTTTTTCATTAACCTAGAATAATTGAAGTGTACTGTTCTACAGTTGCAATTGAATAAAACCTCTAACAATATTATTTTGATAAAATGATCTTTTCCAATAGTGTTACTCTGCTGGTAAAGAGAGGGCAGCACCATAAGACTAATGGTAACTTCCTTAAAGGGTTCAGAAGGCAAATTATCATCAGTATGTGAACCTGAAAGTGGGAATTTCCCATGTACCTTTGATATGTGTTTTTTTAAAAGATCTGCTAATATTTTGCATATTTTAATGAAGAAAGCAGTAGTGAAAATCACCCAATTTCCTTTAAGTTTGAAAAGTGATAACTCTGTTTCCTCCCACATTCATTCAGTGAATGTAATTCATTCAGTAAAAAATGACCTAAATGAAATGCTGTGCTTTCTATTTCTCCCAATATGATTTTTTTTAGCACCCCTGTAATCTACAGTTTGGTTGACCAAGATATTTTTAGAGCGCTCTCTTGTTGACACTCTTTTTGCCATCTTGCTGAGATCGTCCTGAGCACCTCCAACTGAATCTAATCGTTGCTAATAATATTCTATTCTTAACTGCGAAAAATGTTTGTGCCCCAGTGGAACAGGAGTAATAATATTTCCCAAGCTTGCATGGGTATCGCAGGGAAAAAATTTAAGTACTGAAATCTGATGTGCTATAGGGTGCTAGGCTGTAGGGTGCAAGGCTGTATCAGTACAAAGGCCTTCTTTTATCTGGTCAACAGGTCATGTTTTTTAATGTGCATTTTATAATGTGCATTTTATATAGTTAATGATTTATGCACCCATAATCCACTTCAAGATGCTCTGGTTAAATACTTAAGGAATTTATTCTTACTAAGAAAATAAGCATAACAGATCAGACTTAGAAGGAAAATTAATTTGAACAATTGTTTCATGCGAAGAAATCTTACTTCAAAATTGATGCTTTGAAATGTTTACTCAAGTCACACACATCAAGTAGAATGACAGCGTTATTTACTTTGACAGGGTAAACGTGACAGCGGAATTATTTTCAGGCAGCTATAATTACAACTGTATTTATCACGAATCCATAAATTTGATTGATGTTTTTCAAATAAGAGCTCTTTATATAGTATTTAACGAAGGCAAATAAAAAAAAATCCTTTGAATAGCAGTTTTGCACCCCAGGTTTTTTCCTCTTCTTTCAAGATTTCCTCTCAAAATGCCATTGAGTAGACGTTGTCTTAATTAATAAGTACTTCTTACACATTCTTAAAAATTTCTTTGCTTCCCAGTTTGATGTACAGTTTATTTCCTTTCAATTCTTGCTCCTCTTACTGGGATATGTAAAGAGCAACTCTTGCTTTATGTTGGGGGAAAGGACTGTGTGTGGGTGGGTGAACGTGAAGGGCAGCTCTTAAGAGGGTGTTTGCAAAAATATGGAGTAACTTAAAAACCTTCAGGTAATAAAATGACTGACTTGGGCATAAAGGTCTTCTCTTTTGGAAAGAAAATGCAGCACAGCCTGGAAGTGCCTTGTGAACACTGTCCGCCGTCCTTGAATCCAGAGTTCTCATTTTAACTACTCATTTGGCTAAAAAACTGTGTGTGTTTCATTTTTTGGGAGATATTGGTAAGAAAATGTCATGATTATTTCACAGGGCTTTTTAGTTTTATGTTTTGAAGTGCACAATTAAAATGTAAAGCTTGTTGCTGTTGTTCTCAGCGAGAATGTATTAAATATTAATAAATGCACTGATAATTCTATCTATCTCATTTCCAGTCTAATTGAAAGGATATTAGCTTATATATCAATTTATATATTCAAAGCACTGTACAAATATTAACTAATTAGTCAAATTGTTATTTTCTGTGTAATCATCTTTGGAGTTAGTAGAAATTAACTTTTAATAAAACGAACCCTTTTACTTAGTTTAATCCTCACACTTAAGCCTGTTTAATTCACCTGTCTTCACTACTGCCTTTTTCATCTTTGTATATTCTCCTTCTTCATCCATTTAATCATCTATTTCGTGCCCTTTTCTGCATACCAAATGATACCTTATCTGCAATAGGAATATTTTTTGTGATTTTTGTCCATTGTGTATTATCTGATACTGTGGGACCCCTATGTCTGTTTGAAGATCTTAGGCACTTCAGTACAAATTAAAATAAGTCATCATTGTTAATGCCAACACTTCACCTCTTTGGCTTGCCTTCTTTATCTTTAAATTGAACTGTTTTTTTACATAAACATATTTCTTCTAAATTCTATAAAGTGCTGTCTGTTATAAAACCTATTTATGATGAACTTTCAGATGGAGTAAATTCCAGCAGAAGCAAAGCCTCATTTAGAAAGAATTGAAAAGAAAAGCCAGAATATGTTTTACATTTATTTTTGATGTGTAGGAAGGCAAGACTTCATTACACTGTAACTTATGTTGCCAAACTGGGTGAAGATACTGAAGGGATTTTCATATACATGGTCATTTTCTGGATCTCTGTGAATCCAACCGTACCCCTTTCAATGACTGCATTGGTAATTTTCTGGAAAAAAAAGGGGAAAAATTAAAGATTCATGCGTAGGGAGCAATGTGTTGCCTGCAGCTTGTCTTGGTTTCATTGCAGCAATATATAGCTCACATAAAGTTGGCGCCCCAAGAGCTAGCACAGACTCAGGCTGGGTAGACTCCCGGCACGGCAGGCGAGGAGAGGAGCGCGTTGCCCTGGGCACAGGATGGGCATCCACGAGGCGATGATGGGGAGTACGTGGCTACGGGGTTGGAAATCTGGGATACCAAAACCTATTGAGGTCAGGATGCTGAAAGGAGAGGCTCGAGAAGTGCCCATTCTGCTGTGGAGCAAGCAAAATCCATATCCAAACCCTGGGAAATCTGTCATCTGATGAACTAAGTGAGAGGCTGTATAACAGCCGTAAGCTGTTGGAGCGTGGAGGAAGCTGGAGGATGTGCAGGAGCGCGGAGCCGAGTAAGTGCTTTGGGTTGATGTGGCACACGGAGAGGAAAGCGGGCAGGTTCCCCAGGTGCAGGAGCCGCTGGTGCTTCCCATCGGATGGCAAACGAGCAGCCATGGAGCTTCTGCACTGATCGCTACTCGGGTAAACGAAGAAATTAAACTGAGAAATATTTGATGTCTCAAGCTAAATAATTTGAAGTGGCTTATAAATGTTTTTCTAGAAATCTTTCTGATACGGTGGGCTAAAAGTCAGCTTTATCCATGCAAGTTGGAGGTGCCTGTTCTGCAAGTTTTAATGAAAAAGGCTTTATTTTTGAAGAATCCAATTCTCAGGCAATGTTACTATCTAAATCCTGCTTCTCTACAGATAGTAAGCTAATATATTCATTAGATTCCTTATGTATTTCAGTACTTTGTACTTCTTTAAAATTGGCATTTCAAAATTATTTTTTCTGTTGCTTTTGGTACAGTAATTAATGTATTAGCACTAACTCAGATTTTGTAAACATTTTTCTGTGGTTTTCACTTTCCTCATCTGAGTGGCTCTGTTAAGCAATGAAGCTGTATGCTATTTTTCCTTTTCCAGGAGATCATAGAGTATTTTAACATGCCGCAGTGGAGGAACCAAGCTAATGAAATGAAATTTTAAGGAATGCTAAAATACTTTGTTTCATTAGGGAAGGAACTGGAACAAAAAACTCTGCAGTTTTCGACTGGCAGATTTCAGGGATGCCAAGGAAGGTCTGTCAGGGAGCTTATTAGTGGGCTAACCGTGTGCATAAATGTTAACCAGGGTTAACTGGTTGCAACTATTTGCAGAACTCTAAATTTATGGTAACAAATTTGTCATAATTTTAAATCTCTATTTTGATGGAAGCAAGTAAAAGCAACTACTTCTTAATGGCACTTTTCATTGGTACAGGAATAAATCTTTCAAGGATTCCATTCTCTAATACTTAAAGAAATCACAGAGAGTTGCCAGCAAATGAATACAGTAAATTACCAGTCACCAATTAATTTTCAGTAAGCGGCTGTGTATGCTTGCTTGTCCATTGCAAAAGAGCAGGGAAATGTATTAATGTAACATATCATGGAAGTTGTTTAAGTGAAAATATTTCTCTTTGCAGTTGCATTGGGCTAGGAACAAAGTAATTTAGTGCAACTCAGGTGATGAGGTAAATCGTAAAACCAGAGTAACAAGATCAATTGTGATTTTGTGCTTAGCTTTAATATTGAGATACTGATGATGCAGTTTTAAAACACCTTTCTTATGTAAGAATATATCGAGTTATAGATAAGTACAGTGATTATCTATGAGCAGGCTACGCTTTATTTTCATATCAGTGAAGACTGTGAAATACTCTTTATATCATGTAGGAAATATTAAGTAACTAGTTCTGACATATATCCTGTATTAAGTGTCACTGTTTGGGTATGTTTTTGCATCCTTCCATAAATAGTTCCCGCATAAGCAGTGTCTGGCACGGAAGGAAAAGGAGGGAGAGAGAAGGATGATGCAATAGGCGGTCGCATTTGTAGTGGATAAGTAGCAGTTGCCCAAGGTTTGCCCCAGCAGCGGGAGCTCCGATCGCGGCCCCTGTTAGCGAGCGCACAGGTGGGACCCGCACGCAGCGGTGGCGAATGCTCCGCTGGGACTGTGGACACGGAGTGAAATACCGTGGCGCTTCGCTGAGCTACAGATCGGTTCCTTGCTTTTCCCGAGTCTGCAGACGCTGGGAGTTGTCAAACTGGCTGATCTATCTACTGAGATATTTGTAATTAAGATGACAGTTCGGATTGTGTAGATAACCAAGGTCCAGCACGAGATGCCTCTCTTTAAGCTGTCTGCTTCCAACAGCTGGACGGTGATTTGCACGTAAAGGCGGTGAGATGCTACATAGATCTGTGTATGTAGAGGTAAAGAGGTGCTTTGTGATCAACCATAGTTCTCTATCCTCCTGCCAGCCTGGTAGGCAGTTTCGGTCGCTGTCCCTCTGCTTTGGCTGCGGAGGGGCAGCCAGTGTGGCCTTCTCTGCCTTGGCCCTGCTGAGAGGTCCATCTTGGGCTTTGGCTTCCTGGGCTTCCCGAAGCGTTTGGGCTGGACTGCAGAAGAGCATGCATGGTTAAGGCCCTCGTTGTGTCCCACCACACCAGAATTGCCCGAAAACGTTAAGGCCGAGCAGCTAGCGCAGCGTGGGAGTGTTCCCCCTCTTAGCCGCAGTCTGGATTCAGAAATCTCCTCTGGACAGGCTCCCCGAATCAAAACAAAATGCAAAAGACATTGCTCATAACTTCAAAATGACCCATTTTCCCTTGTTGGGAGCTAAATTAAGTGTGAATGGAATTGGTTTGCTGTTCTGTGCACAAAAGTGCTTTATCTGCACCCGGCTTGAACAAAAGCCGTGGAAATTTTTTTTCTCTGGAAAAAAAAAAAAAGGTTGAGGTTAGAGGCAGATGACACCAAGGTCTGGAAAAAAATTTCTCCCAAAGGAGTTTGTTTGAAAGAGCCTGTGAGAATCTGCAAGAGGAGCGTTTATACTGGAAGTTGAATCTTAGCCTGAGCTGTAGTGATTGCCTCTGCTGCGCCTATAAATAGAAAATACTTGTCTGCCAGTTTTCAGTTTCTAGAGCCCTTCTGAATTAGTGCCAAAGAAATAATATCTTAATTTGTATATCTGTTTATTTTCCTCTTTCTGTGCATGGCTTAAAACGGCCACTTTTATCAGATCTGTTTAGATTAACAAAAGTACAAAATGAACTTGGATATCATTTTTATGTGGAACTTAAAAAATAGCCCGTAGCTATTTTTTCCTTGGTGAGGGCACTCCCTTGCCCCTGAAATTATCATGCTTGTAATTAAGGTTGCGTCAGGTTTCGTTAGCTGCCAAGCTGCTGTTACCTTGTTTGAAGCCGCGGAGGCTGCGGCGTGCATCAGTGTGTTGCCTTGGTGGCATGTGTCCAAACACTGGGTAAAATTAAAGAAGTGTTTAAAAATATGTAGACAGGGTATCAGCCAGTGAGAAACGCTGAGGCAGACAGGTGGTTGGCAAGTGCAGGTATTTATTTATATCGATTTAGAGGCGAAGGCGTTGAGCGGGCAGCTCTGCCTCCTGCGGTGCCTTAGGGAGGCACCGGCTCTTCTTCCCGCCATGGCCACATGCCGGTCGCGTGACACCAGCTGTGGCACCTCCGGTGTCACCTCATGGAGTCACCTCACGGAGCAGGGACCGCGTGGAGCTGGGGAGGACACAGCCTGCAGAGGTGGTGGCGCCTGTGTTGAGCCTCTCGAGCCAAGCCGCGCCGTGGGTTTGAGCTCCTGTCTAGCATGGCCAGCAAGGACCGCGCAGGTCCGCGTTGTCCTGGTGCAGATACACTGCGGGTGCTGGTGTTCTAGCTCAGGGCTGGAGCTGCGGCCCAAGCTGGGGCTCATGCAGGCTGTCTGCAAGGTGTCATGGCGTCTGGTGGCAGGGTTGGTGACCTCTGGCAGGTGCAGGGAGTGCGCAGGGTACGTGGTGTCCAGTGGTGTAGGGTGGATGATGCCTCATGGTGCAGGGTGAGTGATGTCTGGTGTGTGATGGCCCAGGCAAGGTGTGTGGGTGGAGGAGCTGAAATCCAGGCATGGTAACCTCATACCCTACCTTCCTTCATCACCAACTGCCTTTGCCACTGGCATTTTCTTAGTTGCTCTGCACACTTGGCTACAGGGCAGTCACATGAAGTGCACAGTTTAATGATGATCCCTGGGAAACTCAATGCTTCTAAAATGATTTATGGATTTGGTATTAAATATATCTTGAATTAAAATAATAGCAACAGTGCTGTAACCACATTTTACCTCCATTCTGGTGGATGAGGCTCTCTCCTTGAAGATGGGTGATACACACTGGAAGCCTGTTGTGCTGAGAAGGATTTCTAGCCTGTTCATTAGAAGCTGGGTGCTTCCGCTGCCAATAACATCCTCCTCTCCTGACAACTCTTCTTTCAAAGAGAGAAGGAGAGAGTGGGTTAGTGATGCTCTAAGGGAAGATTTCGACTATCAGGTCAAGGAAGAGATTTTGGGCTATCAGTCACTCTCAAGTACCCATCAAAATGTGGTGCTTCGTGTAGATGCCCAAACTCTGGAAGAGAGACTAGGTTTGGATATGTCTCCTCGGCAGTGCTGGTGTGAGCTGGCACAGCTCTGTGCGTGCTCAGGATGCCGCTCACTCCTGATTTTTTTTGCCAAATTCCTATGCATTTTGTAGCAGGAGATGTGCCCATCACTTGCAGGCTTTGCTCTGGGAGCAAGATACCTGCAGCCAAGAATGCTGATGTAATGCTGATGTCGTTTTGGTTTGTGTTGTTCCCCCATTTATAAAGTGGAGAAAATGCTTTCTTCTCTCACTTTGGCTTTATTATTTAGATTGATTTCTGTTTATAACCTGAGGACTCTCTCATTTGTGGAGGTAGATAACTAAAATAATACAGGCACTGGTACTGACTTAAGGAGAGAGTGCAAGTGCAATCAGGTGCTCTTGACCTTGGCATTTGAATTGGAGTTTGTTGGAAACTGAATTGTTATCCTAGAGAAAATTCCTACGTGGTATGAACTTTATTTATTTATTTATTTCAATTGGAGGCAAAAGATCAAAAAAATTTTTTTTTGGTCTGCTTTGAGGAGAGAAATTCTGCAGGGTCCTGTTGTTTTGGGAGCACTGAATCACAGTCTTTTAGTTTCCTGGCTTTGCAGATGGGAGCTCTTGACAGCTTTGCTTCCTCTGGAAGATGGGAATATTGCAACGAAGCAGCTGCAGGCCCATCGTTGCAGTTTTCCCATGGAAAATGTTGATATTATTAAAAGGGCATTTTCTGTCAGAAAAGCTTTCTGCCAGACGTTCCCTGACCTGGCTTTGTACTTAACCTTTTGTCTTGTTTTCTCCAGCTGTAAAATGGATATGATCATTCTCAACCACCTGTATAAAATGCTGGAGTTTGTGGATGAAATTGTGGCAGAGGGGTCCCTCCCCAGTTTCAGTCTTTGAAAGTTTCAGCTGTTTTCATGGCAGTATCCTGTGCACCCCGTCCTCTCTCTCATATAGGTAGTAACTTTAAAAATGCAAACGTTGAACAAGGGCGAATTACCTTGTTATCCGATTATAGGCAGTTATCTGATCTTTGCAACGTGCAGATGATCCGTTTTTTTCACAACTGCTTGTTTGTGACCTGGGAAGGTCATTTGTTGTCCCTCTTAAAATCAATCAAAAATACGTTACTTCAACCTTTGCTGTGTATGACTTAATCATGCTCATATATTAAGAGTAAGTATTTTTGAACATACTTTTGTGCTCTAATGGCAGGCATTTTAGTTTGGTCATCTAGTATATTTTTGGTGTTGATTGCAAAAGCAGCAGGATAAGAAGAATGACCTATATTTGTCATCTGAGTTTTGTTAGTCTGCACGTAATTGACTTTAGTGGCTTCTCCATTTCTGGCTAGCGTTTCTTCATCCAAAATTAATTATTTTTTATTTTTTTATTTTTTTAAATAATGTAGTGAATTAAAGGCTAATTTTTGATGTGTGAAGGTGTTTACTTAGGAGCAGAGAAAACCATTAGTATCACTTCAGTTTCAATCTCTTTTATGTTTGAGCCAAAGTTTCTAAAAATGACATTTATTCTGTAATCAAGCAGGTTGACGAGTTTTGTTACTTTTAAAGACGCTCTTAAAAGTGTCACAGTAATACACTCTATACCCTCTGTAGGTTGACAGAATTTGAAGATACTCCAACAAGTCAGTTAACCATAGATGAATTTATGAAGATTGACTTGGAAGAGGAATGTGATCCTCCTTCATTTACAGCAGGTCAAAAAAAATTGAAGATACAGCAGGTAGGTGCTGAACTGGATGGTCTTGTGTATTTCTCTCCACTCTTCTCCCTTCTTTATGTAATTCCTGACTGAGCGGTTTTGTTGCATCTGTTTTGAGGTTCTTAAGAGGAGTGTTAACATATAAGACGCCTGTAGACTTAAGGATAGTTTTTGCTTGTTTTAGTAGCTGGGCTTCCCAGTAAATAAAAGTTGAGAAGTTTTTGTTCCCTATTATTTTTGCTCACTCCTCGAGGGAGGCATGCGCTTTCTGGTGTGTGCCAGAGGTAGCTGTAAATATCTCCTGACGAGGGATCAAAGCATGTGATTCGACCGCTGCAGGGAGTGCTGAGCTCTTGCAGTGCTCTTAGTGCACACCCAAGACCTTTGGTGGGGTAGAGAAGCAGTAGCCAACCTTCTGGTTTGTGCAGAATAGCAGCATTTGGTGCTTAGCAAATGGTTGCTGAGTGGCAGGTAAGGACTCAGTAACTCTGCCCAGGTGCTGTCTCCGTTTGCAGGATGCTGCAGTTACATGAAGTGCTGCTCTCTTCTGTACGCTCACCTCTGTGCTGCGTGTGTGGTTTTCTCCTTATGCTCTGAACTTTTACGCAAGCCCCAGATTTTTTGGTCTTCAAAAAACTGGAGTCTCTCCTGTGACGAATGAAGCCCAACTTGTGGCATGTAGATCTCGGGTAGCTGTCTAATGTCTGTACTTGTGCTGTATGCACCCTTCCATCCTACTCAGCGAAGATCAGAATTGGAAAGGTATATGCTTTTTAATTAAGGAACCTTGCATTTTTTCTCAAGGAGACACCACAGTTGGGATAACTGCCATTGTCTTTAACATTTTTTTTTCACACATACAAAAACACATACCCTAATTGCTTTAGTCAGGCTGCTCATTTTATTCTGTGGTATGTAGCACATGCTGCCACAGAGACTAGTTTTAGTGTGTGGCTTCATTTCTTTGCAAAACCCGAACTAAAACTGGCTCCAGAGGAGAAGATTCTGTAACCATCCTAGCCACATCTTACATTATTCATGTTTCGGGGTTTGGCTTTTAATATTCTAAATATTATATGGTCATTTAAAGATCTGCTAGCGTGTTTATGGTGTCCTCAAGAGTCTGTTGGGTGCTACCAGTACAACAGTCTGCACTGTCTTGTGCGCTGTATTCAGCATTGTCCTCCTGCTTGCTCACATCTACAGACCCAGTCATAGGGACTGGCGAACTGGAACTTTTATTTGCAGTTTGCCAGAATCAAAGTTCCTTTAGAGATATCAGGTCTATTAGAGTGACAGAGGTTGATGGGATAACCCTTGAAATCGTTCAGCATTTTGAAGCTTGGCCATCTTACCTGTCTGACACTACGAAATGATTTGAATTGTGATTCGAAACCTGCTTATTGCTTTTAAAATACTGTGCAGTTGCATTTCGGAATATATAGTTCACAGATAGTACAGAGGGTTTTTTTTGAGTAACTTCACATTTAATTTGTTTTGTTGGTTTTTATTTCAGCTTGAGAAGGCGTTATCAAAAAAGCTGGAGGATTTCGAAGGTATAAGTCATATTCAGTGTAACATATCATTCATTTATGCAGAATTGCATCAGTAATGGCTGAGTTCTATTCTTATTTCATCATTACAGGTGAAATATCGAGCTATCAAGATGAAATAGAGATTGAATTAGAAAATAGTAGACCAAAAGCAAAAGGAGTATTTGCAAATTTCACTAAAGATGGTAAGTCTGTAAAATGTTGTGACTTAAATAATAATGGGTACAGATCCAGTCTTAATGTGTATGAAATGTATTGTAATAACTGTGATCATATATATGCTTGTACTGAAAAAGATCTGTATTTATCATGTTGTGGTTCTGTCTGCTTTTGGATGCATAGTATTAGTTGTTGCAAATATCAACCGTCACAAAAAGGCTAAATTGTTCATTTAAATTACAGTTCATTAGTGACTTCAGTCATTTTTCCTTCCTGATACAGTGTGCTTGACATTAGTATTTGAGAGTGCTCTTTTCAGCATCAGACGTGTTGTGGGCCAGCACCTAGGGCCTTCTGTCCCTGAATCCCCTAGTTGATGAGTTGATGTGGAAGGGCTTTGTGCAGGTTGAATTGGCTATTTTTTATTCATAATTATTCTGGTAAGTAGTTGGCTCCTGTCGCAAAACCCAGCCACATTTTGATAACACAATGCATCTATTTTTAATGATGACTGCATTCACAAAAATATCTTTTAATAGCTAAGATGAATTTAAAGAGCATCTGGAAACTATATAGTTGTACATTGTAAATATTGTGCATTTCTTCTACAGTTTTTCTGTTAAGATTTTTATTCTTTAAGAGAGTGCCTATTTATTTAGTTTCTGTAACAGATGGTGTGCAATAATTTGTTTCTTTTTTCCCCCTGTTCAGATTCTATAGAAGATAATACCTCTAGCGTACTTGGAGAGGAGGAGGCAGAAGATGAGGAACTGGAAGCAGCTGCTAATCACTTAAACAAGGACTTTTATAATGAACTTCTTGAGAAGGATCGGTTAAAAACAAATGCAGACGGGGAATGCAAAAATGGGAATGAAGCTCCTGTAAGACCACCCGCCCTGGAATCCTTGCTTGGCCCGCTCCCCACCGCAGCTAGTCTTGGCATAACTGAGTCCATAAAAGAGTGCATATCCACTAAGGAGCGGGAGCCTGGTGAGTAAGAGAGCGATTCAGTACATGTCCGAGAGGGGAAATGGTTGTGCTTGTGGTTGTGCTATGCAATTTCCATGTATCCTGCTTGTTCCTTTGACAGCAGTTCTATGTGGTGCTCTAATATAGAGATATAGAAGTCATGAGACTGGCAGTCATGAGAGCAACAGTCTGAGACACTGGGCATGGACTTGTGCTCCTTGGGAAAACCTGGAGAGCCTGACGTTTTTCTGGAACTTGAGAATGAGTGTTTCTTAGGCAAGTAAGTTTGCAGTCATACGATAACTGATGGGCATATTTTGAGCCATGGAGACTCAATTATGAAATTGGAAGAAGCAAATTCCTATAAATAGAACTGGAAATTGTCACCCAAGCATAAGCATTTTAGATCAAGGCAGGCTTGCTCTGAAGACATTTTACTGGGGATGTGATGCAGTCTGTCTCTTACTAAGATCATCTTTTGTTATTTGCAAGTGGCAGATATTTAAAATGTTTGAAAGAGAAAATAAATGGTTGTATGCCTTCTTTTTTTCTTCTTGATGCGTATTTTTGTGTATATTTTGTTTATTAAATTCCATTTTTGTTTACACCACCAAATCTCTCTGGAGCACATAGCTCTGCATAGAACAGTAGGAGCAGGACCCATAACAGAAACCAGAGCCATAAGGCAGACAGTACTGCAAAAGCCAGTTATTCAGGCAGGTTTTTTGTTTTATTTGTGCTTGAGCTTCACAGCCATTACATTTATTTTTATTTCTTCTGCATCTTAATGAAACTGAGAATTGAAAATACTTAAAGGGCATTTTATTTTTTCCTTTACCATATTTTATTGTTTTCTTTATCATAGTTAATTTTTCCATCACAAAATACACCTATCTGAATTGTTTTTGTCACTTGACTCGGGAGTTGATTCACTAGAACATTTTGATCTCCAAACTGTTCTGATGCTAATATGTATTTAACAGCATCTACTTTCAATAGTGTAATCCCTGCCTCAGCAGATGAACTGAATGCATTCAGGTTCTTGTTATGTTGGCATTTGCATCCCAGAAATGGAGCTGGGTGATTGCATGTTTATATTTTGTGCAAACGAAATTGTATAGAAACAGTTGACCGGTTTTGTTTTTGTTTTTTAATTATGATTAAGAAATTGTATGGCTCACGGCTTGTCTTTCTCCAGGAAATCAGTGGTTCATGTCTAAGAGAGGTCAGTAATGGCTAGAAGCTGTTGTTGTCTGGCTAGCCAATGACCTGTAAAAATGAGTTTCCAGTGATGGACGTTTCTCAGCTGGCATCGTTATTGACCATTTTAATGGATGGGCTCAGGATTAAGTGAGATGAAACTAAGCTAGTAGAGTCAGATACCTTCCCCTTCCTCTGGGTCGGGCTTCAGGCAGGTGGGCAGGAGAACGCGCGGCTGCTCACGCCGTGGCTTGTCTGCATTTTGCTTTTTTTCTTCCCCAGAAGTGAAGGACTTGCCAAATTACCTGAATGTTCAAAACCAAATAGGTTTCGGTGTATTTGTTCTCTTTGAACGCATCCAGAAAATCACTGCAGCCATTTGAACAGGTACATATTTTCTTTGTGTGCTGTGAAGATGGTTGCAGAATTACTGGTTTGACTGTGTGTTGATTGTAGGTCCTGTCAAAAACTTTTTTTTTCTTTTTGCAGTGGCTCTGATAATTTTATGCCTTTAAAAGTTTCTTGTTAAATGAGATTCACTACAGAGTAGATGCATGGTGGTGCCTGCAGTGTGTTGCTGGGTGCAGCTGCAAGGAGATGCGGGTGAGCATCATCCCTTTGAGGGCCTGGTTTCCTCTGGGAAGTTGTTTGCATTCCTGAGCAGTAGTTCATGAACCTCGTTGTATTTTGGAGGATCGAGCGGTGGCTGGTGACGTGGGCAGGCTGGGAGATAGAGCTGGGTGACAGATGGCACCTGGTCAAGAGGTGTCCCTGTGTGGCAGCACCGAACTGTGCCGACAGAGCCCGTATCTCCGTGTTCTGCACGTGAAATGGATAAATTAATTCTCTGAATCTTTGAATAAAATATTCAGAACGTTCATAAACAAATATAATTAGTGAAGGGGAAGGGAGCCAGAAGGATGTGCTCAGCCTTCACATCTGACTTTATTGCAAAGTCAAGTCGAGTTGTGAGCGTGTATTCCCAGTTGAATTGCAGCATCCTAACTACCTACTACGTGTTGTATACATATGGCCCAAACCTTCTCCATTTTATAGTGTGATTTTTTTGTTGGCTAGTTCTTATGTAGAATAAGGAAAATTTCCTGTAAAGATGCCTCCTGTCGCTCATTTGCACATTGTAGCTCTGAATCCCGCTAGAAAACAAGTGTTGATATTTCTGTCACTGTAGACAAGGGTGTCTTGAATTCTGCCCCATAATTCCAAGGAATCAAAGATTTGCACATAGAGGCAGTATCTTCTATCAAGCCAACTGGTATAGTTGGAAAAATCAGACTATTTCCAGGCCCTACTTCACATCTGAAAAAGAAGTGGCAGTTTTGAAAGCTAAATATAGGTTTAGAGAAGTTGTTTGCAGTTTAATTTGTGATGGCTCAATTACAGATCATCTCTGGAAATGAGTAGTTGGTACCTGTGGAGGAGATTCTAGTGGGGAGGAGGAGAAGATTATAAGATTATTTATTCTATCTATTTAAATTTAGTTCAAAATCAGTCTGTCTTTTTTCTGTGAATTTGAGTGTAACATCACGTGAATCTTAGTTGGTCATAAGTTTGTTACAGTAGGTCCAATGGAAAAGGGAGAGCATCATCATAGCATTGAACCCTCAAATTCAAATTTTGGCCTTTTGTTACAGTTGAGGAAATCATGAAATAGAGACTTCCTCCTTTTGCTTCTCGCACAGTGCAGAGCATCTAGGGTTGGGTGGGCTGGAGACCTTCACCAGGATGGTCTTATTTCTCCTGTTGGGCTCTGCATGTTGCGGATGGATGGATGGATGGATGGATGGATGGATGGATGGATGGATGGATGGAGGCGTAAGCTGAGCCAGTGCAGTGGTTGGAAACAACATGCCTAGTGCTGCATGGTGAGGATTCACCAAAAACTTCATGGGGAGGCCCTGAGAACTTGGACAGGTGACTCTGAAATAGGAATTCAACTACAGGTGCAGTCGGTGCAATTTTTAGCCTCCTTAAATGCAGGCTAACTGCTCTCTTCTCTGTAATGATCTCTCTCTTCCTCAGAGAAAAAAAAAAGTCTGCCATAGGAACCTTCTCCAAAGTCTTTTTACTTGGCTTTTGCATGTGGTAATTCAGTTTATAACTGCCTACATAGGCTGCTTTGGGAAATCTTCCACCTTTGTGCTATGGTGGCTGCAGCAGCAGCAGCAGGTTTCTGCTTTCACAAACTGCCTATGCGGATAACACTTTGGTGCAGAGCTGAAGTATTAAGGGATATTTAGTATATTTTTCTGCACTCATAATTTGTGTTTGAGCAGTGTGAGAGTGTCTATGTAAATTTTTTTATGGAAAGCATCGTATTTTAGCAAATTTGCATTACAAAGACAACATGTAAGGTACTGGGTTAATTAAACTGAGGCAGTAAAATGCTTAGAATAAACAATACATTTGACTATTTTTCCTACAAAGTATTTTAATTTGGAGAGACATTTAAGCTGAAATCTGTTTGAGTCTTTGCAAACTGCTGCCTTGTTATTCTTCATAATAAAAGGGCTTTATTGTGGGAACACTGCTTCAGAGATGGAGATCTGGTAGATCAGTCTGTCCATTTTCATGGCAGTGCAGCAGCCCAACACCCTCTCCAGAGGGATATGCGTCCATCCTGATCTTGAAGTTTCTGAAAACGAGGCACTGTTTATTTCAGGAGACTGCCACGCTCAAATACCGTGGACTCTGTTCTCAAGAAATACATTCTTCTACATAAATTTCCCCTTTTGTGATTTATTTTTAGGTCCCTTATAACCACCCCGAATAATTCATCATCTCTCCTGGTGTTTGTGTGCTCCTGAGCTCTGCAGACTGTTTCCCTGCCCTTCCCGTGTCACATTGCCAGGCTGTACAAAGTCTGGGTCATCTCTTCTTGCCACATAAATCAGGTCGTAAACTTAGTTCTGGCCAGGGTGAAAATTGAGGAAGGTCTAGCAATAACAGAGATAGATGGAAAATGCAGGGTGCAACTTGCTGGCTGACTATATGATTTACCTTAGGTAGTGTAGGTAGCGTTTCAGACTTGGTTCAGTTTTTGTTTTGAATCAGAATTCATGCGCAATTTGAATCAGAATTTTGGGCAATAGTTTCAAGTAGTGGCTGTGAGGTGGGTGGTGACAGGCTGCTGCACGTCCTCCTGAAAGTGAGCGGCTTTTGCAGGGCAAGATCACCTTGCAGGCACCGTCTTGCGCTGCTTCGGCGCCCAGCTGCCTGCACGCGGTACCCAGCGAGCAGCGAATGCTTGAGAGAGGCTTTGTGCTTGCTCTTGTCCCTAATTAATAGCTTGCTCGTTTATTACTCCTTGGGTTTATGCCTCCGTTTCTGCTGTCGGCATAATCTAACGTGGGCTGAGGTCAGAAGATGTTTCCATTGATTTCTGCGGGCGTTAAGGGCCTCGTGCAGACAGCTTGCATTGATCCCTGCTAGCAGCACTTTGCAACTCATCCAAGGACTGTGTGAAGATCGGCTCAAGATGAAGTTGTGTGAGACCCGCTGGGCTGATCACCACCACTGAGCGCGTGGTTTCTCCTCCGTCTTTCACCCCATGGGGTTGGTGTGGAGGTGCACGGCTGCCCTGTCTCTTTTTGACAAATCGAATCATGTTGACTCCAGCTGCGGGTTGGTTTCTTCTTCTGTTATCTTCCTGCCTCCCTCAGATGTCGTCTGAGTGCATCAGTGCCATCCGCTTGAAAATATATGAATATATGTGTGTATATAAAAGTGTATAAAAAGATATAATCAGTAATTAGGGAGAATATTATGAAGGCCTATTAAATCATAATTACCATATACATGAGAAATAGAGCTGCTGAGCTGAGCCCTAATTATGTTATATATGCAAAGTACACTTGGTCATCAGCGTAAGCATGCGTGTCCCCATCCTAATCACTCTTCTTGCTCTGACTTTAATGGTACCGTCGCTTCTGTGGTTTTAAGCACCACCTGTGGGCAGTGGCAGCCTGGGTGACCTGCCAGGTACCAGCTTCTTCGTGTGATGCCAGCTGGAGGATTCGACCTTTTTCTTTATATTCTGTTTGCTTACTGGAAAGTATTTTCTGTGGTGGGACTAGCTCTTTACCAGTTTAAGGAGTAAGCAATAAAGACTTTGATACAAGTTAATCTTTCTAATCTAGCCTCTATATTCCTATAGTTGGCAGTCTTGATAGACTATATTCCTGATTGAGCCTTCATTATGTTGTTAATGAGATGTGAAGAGCTTGCTGCAGCCAGCATGGCAATAGGAGACCACCAGCTGCTTTGAGTGCAGGTTTTTGATACCTGAACTCTTTGCCATGAATTACAGATGACACAATTTTCTTATTTAACTATGTATGTCACTCACGAATGTTGCGTGTGCCTATGTTACTCTAAAATCTGTGTATTATGCATTCTTTGGGACAAGATCTTTGCATTTCATTAAAGGATAGGAATGCTGTAAATATATTCTGCATTCAAGCAGTGAGTTTCTAGAAAGATTAAGGGAAGAAAACTAAACATGTAGTTGGCTAAAGGACAGTTAAGGTAGAAAGTATCTCCAAAGAACTGTGGGGAGGAAGTGAGGAGAAACCTGCGGTTTGTTACAGGTATCAGAGAGAGAAATTTGAGGGAAAGTGTAAGAAGTTGAACGCTGTAAATGTGTTGTTAGAGGCCATCTTGGATAGCTTTGTTAGCAATTTTCTAGAGGATTTGTTTGTCAGAGCAGAAGCTCTGTATAGGAAAGATCATGCCAGTTTTGCCAGAAGTCGTAGTCAAGAAACGCTGCGCTTGGATGTTCAGTGCCGTAGTCAGCAGAGGGTATCAGAGGTGATGGTTCAGGTCCCTGCTCTGCACTGAGCAGAGCAGTGATGTGACCCAGACTTCGTCATGTCTCAGGTGAGCGTCCTCAACTGTTCAACTGTTGTTGGCTGTGGACAGCCTGGTTGTCCTGTTACCACAACTCTTTCGGGGCAAGTCTGCTTCTCCCTTCTCGCCTCTCCTATTTTTTTCTCGCCTCTCTCATAAAGTTCTGATGTGGAATGGGAAATGATTTAACATCTTGAAAGCTTTTCCAAGGTTAGTTACTTTTTTCTCGGACTTGCCTGGCTTCTGTATCAACTCAGCTGTACAACGGCCAACAGACAATGCGCCTTTTCTGTCTCCTGAATTTTTCTGATAAAAGCATAACCGAAAATCAGTTTTATTCTCAATTTGAGTAAAGCAAAAGCTTTACATTGCTTTGTGATGAGAAGCCTAACCTGCCTTTTAAGACCTTATCCTCCCTTGCTTCAGGAAAAAAGGCAAAAGCTGCTTTATCCTCTCTCATTTCTTGAGCCAGCTGCTGCCTGGAGGCCCTTTGGAGGAGGAGGCAGCAGTAGCTGCTTCTGCAGCCGTTGCTTAGAGCAGCTCAGCTAGGAGAAGAGGTTGGAGGTGCCAAATGGAGGCTCTGGTGTGTCATTCTGAGTTTAATAGTTGATAGATGGGTGCTGCTGCATCAATACTATGTTTTAATGCTTTTTATGCATTGTCCTCCTTTGCATTGACGGGAGGTCCAGGTTGGCCAGCATCTGCTGTACCTACTTTATGGATGAGTTTCATGTCTAGTAGGATTAGAGCAAGCTGTCCAGAGAAAAGCAAGCAGGGAGAAGGGGAGAAACTCTCATGGCACTTTGGAAATGATCTTTTCCCCATGCATAGCTGCAGAATTACAAAAGCAGTTGTTCTAATGGAGAGAGTTGGACTTTATGGTTGATACAGGTGCCTGAGAAGTTTTAAGCTGCAATCTAAGATTTTCCCACTGTTGGGGCTTTTCTCATGGTTTCTCCCCTTTGCACTCACTAGTATCTAAAAAGTTGCTAAGTCACACATGCGCTTTCAGTGACAGGATATGTTCATTGAAAATTGCTCCCTTTCTAGCTGCCGATTCTCTTGGTACCTGTGGAAACTTAGCTTTGTTTGGAATCACCACCCCTCTCTTAAATTGTTTTTGAAATAGGCTGTGGATTAAAACAAGGTTGGAAGGATGACGACATGGACACGTATAGGCACAACCCTGCTAAAAGCCTGAGTGACTCCCTGCTGGTAGGCAAATTATATAATATTTCCTTTTGCCTGCCAAAATCTGAGCCTATTAATGATTGCAGTTACTTAGTTAGGTGATCTTTTTTCAGACGTGCCTGCCCTACCTTTCTGTGGAGAAAGGAGGAAAAATCTTTCACTAAAAAAACTCAGTGAAAACTGAAATTGTTCATTAGAGAGTTATGGAAAGTGCAGTGTGTGGAGACTACAGAGAAGACATTGAGTTCGCATAGACATCTAAGTGCTTCACAGAATCTTGTTTGAGCAATTCATCATGGTATCGGAAATGGCAGGAGCACAGGCCTAGGTTCAGTTCAGGGAGGCTTCATGGTCTCAGCTGTTACTAAGAATAAAGACTTGTTAACCCAGGTCCAGAAGCCACGAGACTTGCCCTTGGAAGAAGGCAGTGCAGTGCTGACAGATTTGCAAGGCTTAGCTACTCGGGGTTTAATTTGATGGACCAAAAGCCATGTGCATTGCGGCACTGGATCCTGACCATTTTGCATTTGTCCTACATTTTCAGAAAAAAAAAGAAAAGCTAAAATAATCCTCCACTTAGTGCTTAATTTTCTTGTGATACAGATTCAGCTGTTCAAGGAAATATCAGCAAGCTGAAAATCCAGTGATGTGAACAATTTAAACGGCTTGTCATTTCTGTAATGTTTGAATATTTTTCTGTAGCAGTTCAAGAAATTTTGCTTCTGTTTGGCAGCTTTGAATTTAGTTTGCAAAATTAGTTCATATATCCTCTTAAGGATTAACTTGGTCAAACACCTGCATACTTCAGCTGTTTTTTTTTTATTAGTCTGAAATCCATAGGACTGTCACGATAGTCAAGGTAAATCAAGATATATGTATATATGAGTTTGTTGGAATGCAGACTTGTATAGATGAAACTTGTAATTAGAGGCTTTCAGGTAAGACTCTATAAATAGTTGATAAACACCGTCTTGAGTTTAGCCTTATATGGTAATAGTTGGACATTTTTGGTTTGCTAAATGCTTCTGTAGACTAAAATGGGTCTTTTATCCAATAGAAGAATGTTACTAATGTCGACACTGTTGGCAATTAAAAGTAATTTTGAAACCCAAATTTATTACTCTGGTTCGCATTTGAAATAATTTGTTTTTCAATATTACTTTAAGATTGCTTCATTTATTAGATTCTTTTTTCTTATATGACAATGAGATAATTGCTATTTATTTTTTATTCTGTTAGCAACTATAATCAAAGCAGTCAAAAATAGACTCTGCGTTGACCTGAAGTCAGGGTGACCTGTCAACATGAGGCTACTGTAGTCTTCAGCTTTTCAATTTAAATTTTGTTTTCATATGTGCTCACTGGAATGCAATCAGTAGGGCTGAAGTAATTGCTTTTGGAGTTTTCCGTATTCATTAATTACAGTGAGGCAAAGCAGTTGAAAGTGGCAGCTAAAACCAGTTTTAGGTTGGTTATTAATAACAAAAATTGTGATAGTCTGTTTAGGATTGTGTGGGCTGTGTAGGGCCACGTTGGGTCAGAATGTCCACACTGGCCTGAGGAGCACATCAGACTTTACTGGGCCAGAAGCTGGAACTGGAAAAAGCTCTTGGTTCTCCTGATTTTTTGCAGCTAAATTTTCCTAAAAGAAAGCAGAAAATGCATTCTTTTTACTTGCTAAGTTAGCATTTTTTCCATGCTTTTGACATTTTACTGAGTTATGTAATTTTTTACTCAAATAAAGGGAAAGCTCAGATTCCAAATCAAAATGTGTGTAGCTGTTTTCTGTGATGAGAGACCTAGACATTTACAACTGTAAATGGTAGAAATACAAGAATGAGGATGGTGGTAGAAATACAAGAATGAGGATGAAATAAGGGAGAGTAAGTAGTACTGTTAAGTTGTACCAGGAAGAAAGTTCAGGAACGCTGATCTTGAGATAGGTATAAGCTCGTAAGCCAGATGCAAACAGCTGTACAGCGGGTGGAAGGATACTACCTCTTAAGTGCAATATTTGATTTGGTTATGGGGGGGAAACTGCCGTGTGTTCACAGATGGCAAGGAAGTTAAACAGTTCTCTGTGGCCAATTTGTAATGGTTGCATAAGAACAAGATGAATGATTGATTTTAGAAATAACGCTCAGTGTTCTCTGCTGTTAAAGGAAAACAGTGCAGATCTCATTGCCATAGACGGCAGGTATTGAAATGCAGCAATATCCTTGTCAACGCGAGACTGTGTCACCAGTGTTAATATTGTATTCTGTCAGTACTTTTCACTGTACAAAACATATTTAAATAAGCAAGTGCTTTTCCATAAAGTTTACTTCTGCATCTTATTTTCAAGTTGGACTTTATTGCATCTGACGCAGTGTTGCTTTCCTTGCCTCCGTAATAAGTGTCCCACAGCCCAGTAATTTCAGTCATGTTAAGTTCCGCTCAAAGATGAAATTCTTTTCTAGGCTGTACTGACTGAGTTTGGTCCCGGTTTTTAACTCCAAGCAGCTGTGACGTTCTGGGTGCAGCTGATGGAGGTTAAGAAGGGTCTGTTTGAGCGGCTCATCGCTTCCCCCGCAGATCCGCTGGCCTAAGTGCACATGTAGTTGCCCCTCTAACCTGGTTCTATCCAAAATGTCACCAATTCACGCGTATATTTTTAGTAGCAGTTTTTTTAGCTTAAGGTCATTTTGGCAGGAGCAGATTAGGGAATGATGCCTTGCTGGGCACGACAGCGGGTCTCAAGGAGGCAGCCCCAGCGGTGGGGAAGGGCCGGGGCTGGGCTGCTGCGGGCAGAGAGCTGCTCCCCGCACGCAGCCGGGGCTGGAGAACACGTGTGCTCAGAGATCACTGAGCTGCCCGCGGGTCACGGAGACGTTACTGAGCACCTGCTTGTGCTGTTTGAGTTGGATTCCTGCTGCGTCAGTGCACGGCGCTTGAGGTTCCCAAAAGGCACATGCCAGCATTTGGTTCCCCCCATGTCATGCCCAGGCACCGTACGAGTGGACCTGTCTGACAGAATCTCAGGCACAGGCTCTTCTTTATGATTTCAAAATTAATTCCAGGAAAAGATGCATTTTCTGCCTTTGTGATAGCTGTTTTAAGAAGTCACACAAAGGTTAGTTGTTCATTCAGACCCATGGGCTGGAATGGATAATTTTAGATACGCTGCTGCCAAGCACGGTTACGTATGCGGAGCCTTGATGTGGGAGCAAGGTTGGTACTTGGAAGTTCAGCTCACAAAATGCAAGGTATATAAATCTGTGAGTGATGAGGAGGCTTCATGTAACAAGGTGGAAAGGAGATTGCGTTCTCCTGAAAAACAGTGTTCTTTTTAATTTAAAGTTTATTGCCTTAACCAGACTTTCAGAAAGCTTGCATGAAACTCCCTTGCCTTTGAAAGCTGCATATAGGCTCTTGAAGTATTTTGTCTGAAACAGAAAATTTAATATTGAGGCATTTGGAACATGGAACATTTTTTGTGAACAAGTAATTTAAACAGGTACTAATATGAAATGGTATTGTACTTGAAAGGATACAATCCATGCACACAAGCAGGCTAGAATATCACTGGGAGCAATAAAAATCCAGGAATTCTTCATACTGCTTTCATTGCAAACAAATTTTATGGTATGGCCTGTGAAGCAATTGAAATGCAAAAAGCTGGCATATCACTAGCTTGATAATTCCTCATGCTAGCTACAACTTATTTTCTGTACAGATGTCCCCAATTCTTTCTTTCTATCACATTAAAGCTTCTTGTCTCATTCCATTTCATGCCTGCCTCAAATGTAGCATTTTTTTTGAATTTGTTGCACCACTTTCTGGTGTATCCTTTTAGAAGTTTGTATCTGATGGAATCTAGCTGCAATTTTTTTATCACAGGATTTACCCTGGAACTCTTAAAAGGCTCATTTTCAAGAACAGTGCTTCCTTGAGAGAGCACTTGGCTGATATATCAATAATTATGTAGTAACAAAGCAACTGTGTAAAAATGGCACCTACTTACTGAACAGATTGGTTTGCAGAGCCAATGGCAAAGATAAATGTTTATTACATTTTACTACTTTTGGTCCTGCAGATGCAATACAGCTATTTTCTTTCTGGCATAAGCATCACGAGGACTAATTTCCAATTGTGGAATGTTTATGACAATAAGGACATATAACTAGCGAGAGTCCAGATTGACTTTCACATAACAACTTGAGTTTGCAGTGCTGGCAATTTAGACAAAATAAACAAAGAAAAAAAATTATTTTATTTCTTTGGTTAACCAATTTTTTAAACAATCATTGGGACAGAACACACATGGAACCCTGCAGTGTCGTATAGTTACTCTTCAGAATATGATACAAATTAAATGCGACTAAAACCAAACTGTATTAATTTTTGGCTCCCAAAAATTGGCAAGCTTCCTCATTCTCCTTGCAGAGTCCAAAGATTTCTACTTTTAATTTTACTACAATATGGAGAAAAATGTAGTGTCTATAAATAACAAAAACCTGACATTGTATCCTTATTTTCTTTCCTTTATTTTTATTGCCAGTATAATTAATGCTGTGATTTAGATGACCGTGAAATGTTCAAATCTCTCTTTTTGGGCAAAGTGGGAATTACTTAAGGCTGTAATTTTGAATGTGGTCCAGTATCCGTGCAGTCACGGCAGTCCGTGGAGCCGTGACACTCTGGTTGACAGTGGGGTCCGTGCGGGGGGGAATGGTCCATAAAACCGCGCTGGAGAGACGCCGTGGGAGCTGAACCCTGGCGAGCAGAGACGCTCGGGTCGCTGTGTTGTGGCCTTGGGCAGGGCCCGGTGGCACCGGCTGTCGGGTGACGCTCGTGGGTTGGGTGCAGGACGCGCCTGCAGCCTTGGCTGCCGTCAAGCCGAGTCTTACTTACTGTAAGTGCTTACGTGTCGCCTTACAGAGCTCTCCTGAGCGGGGGCCAAGAGCCTCTCCAAGTCACGGATTCCCTCTTTCCCAGCGCCAGAGAGCCACGTGGTTTGGCCGCTCTGGAGCTTGACGTGGTGCAGTTGGTTCCTCTTCCAAGAGGTCCCACCATGGGAGAGCTCCCGCTTCCCGCTGCTCCGGGACGGTCACAGCGGCCGCAGCTCCGAGCTCCGCGATGCCGGTGGGATCCCTCATGTCCACCCACGTCCTCTGCTCCAGAGCCGCGTTGGCTGCCACCTCCCTCCAAGTCTTTGCGGCAGCTTCTGGCTGTGTCAGCAAACGCTTTGAACCTGGATTATTCATTTTAATTGGCAGCCATTGACAGTAATGTTTCTTTGCCAGGATTTATTGTAGCGTTTAAAGATTTTTATGTTGATTTTGATGACATGAAGGAAATTGCATGGGAATTTTAGGCTGGACTTTATTATTCTCTGCGATATCTAGCTAATAAGATTCACACTCTTATTCTTTCAGGAGGCAGGTTTTTGTCTGTGCATCTTGCTCACTCTTCCCTCATCTGTGCCTTCTGTCAGCCCATTTTCCTGTGCTTATTTCACTGCGCAGTTAATGATGCTTAATCCTCCTGTGGAAGAAGTTTGCCTAGTTAAAGCTAGCATGCAGAGCACTCCGTCTTACCCATATCTAAGGAAATAGCTATTCTATAGAAGAATAGGAACTAAGAAACGAGGAAGCTATGTCCAAATTTGAAAAGATGCTCTGGTGGTTTTGGTTTCACTTAGCAATAAAGGAGTAGTAAAATGTTGCTAAATCTTATTTTCTGAGCATAAGTTTGTCAGGTTAGTTAAAAATGAACTTTCATGATTTCTTAGAAATCAGTATTGCATTAAATGCTGAGTGCCTTTAAATGAACTGGTACATGAAATGGGCATCTCTGTCTCCAACTGAGCTAAGAACACATGGTCCTGTTTCTGCGGATTGCATCCATAATGTGGTATGTTATCGTGAACTTAGATTAAACCTTTGGGGAGAGCATCATTATCCAATTAAATAAAGGAGACCAACTTTAATATTATGCCATATGCTGTAGAATAAAATGCTTGCATGGCACAGAGAGCCATGAATTCTCTCACTTTATGTGAGACGGGGTTGTGATTGGTGACCTTCGTCCTGCCTCAGCAATACCAGTGTTATGTAGAGGCCTAATATGATTATATAAAGAATAAATTACACTTAATGGACTGCAGGACCTTGTCTTTTCTAGTGTGTTGAGACTTACTAAGGTTTTTCTAACCCAATCCTTTCACCTGTTTATTTAATCTTCTGTGTGCATATAACCCAGAGAAGGCTGGCAGGTTGGCGCGAACCTGTAAAGTTAGCAACACAGGACATAGCTGTGACATATGATGACATATTACATATATTCCTATTCCTGTGTAAACTTTGTGTGCATCAGTAACATGTTCAGATCAGTCAGAACGAGAGGTTCTACCACCATATGGCCTCTCTGGTAGCCATTAGCCTGAAAGGCTGGAGCTGCCTCTGTTATTTATGGGTGAATCCTGTTGCTGAGCTTCGCGGGGGACGGTTGCTCTCTTAGCTCTGCAGAAATGGTGGTGGCAGACGGAGACTCCTTCTGCAGTGTCTGGGGAACATAGAGGACTCTCCTGCAGGAGCTTCTCCACAACTTTCTTCTGTGGAAAGTTGTGGATCAGAGGGCATTGCCATGCTGTGCTGCTGCGTCTCGAGCATATGGAGCACACACGCTAATTATACTGTGCTTATTGCGTTCTCTGCAAATGCCAAGGCCTTGGAGCCTCATGGCCGCCGCAGGCAAAATATTAAAATCCTCCACCACTGTCTACTGCGCATCTGGGAGAATGCTCACTAAAATCCCTAAAAACATCTGGGGAGAGGAGGAGCGGGCAAATGCACGTCCTCTGGAGGCATTTGAAGTGTGGTGTCTGGGGCAGGGTGTTGTTGTGATGTGACCACATGAGCCCAGGAGAACCTGCCATGCTCCACTGCTGCCAAGGCCTGGTGCCACCTGAGCAGTGCTCGTCCTTGGGGCTGCAGAGATCCTCCGTGCATCCTCGTCCCTGGGACAGGGCTCCTGGGCAGGTTTCATTTGCCTTTAGAGTGAGATGGAGAAATATTTTACCACCTGCTTGTTTCTGTCATTAGGCACGATCGGGGCAAAAAGGCAGCACTGCATCTAATGCAACCTCTGTGATTTTTAAGTGTGGTCTGCGCTGGCTGCAGCCTTGTGTTGTGTAGCAGAGTAATGCTCTGAACACAGATCTCCAGCTGCATCTCTTCCTTACAGGTTTGTACACCTAAACAGAGGTGCTGGTCACTGAACCACAGATGCAGAATCCTGCTCTGTGACCTGTCTCTGTCCCATGTCTCTGATATTCCTGGCTGCAGGAAGGACAGCTCAGTAGCTGTTCTGCATCTGGTCCATGTTCGCGGCAGCAGCCCTCTCCTTTGGGACTGGTTTCCACATAACAATTTCATTTACAAAGCTCTTGTTTTTCGTAGGGGAGCTCCTACTCTTGCCTGACAATCTACTGGAATAAATAATAGTAATAATAATAATAATAAACTTTTCTTCTCTTTGCTTTCCCCTTCTCTGTAATTCACTGCTTGCTATTTTCATTAGCACTGAATGAGGGGAGAAGCTGGGTAACAAAATGAGAAATTTCTTACCTGATAATTTTCTTCCAGTTAACAGCTTCTCTCAACATCCAGCCTGCCTGGATAACATTGCAAATGACCAGAATACAAATTGATTTTTCCCCTCTGAATGAAGACTCAGATATATAATTTAATACACTTTATTAGATTGTTGTCTCAATGCTAATAATTGCCTGCATTTCTGTAGTCTGAGGGGGTTGTGGCAGCCTGTGTTGAGCTTATTGCCCAAATGATTGTAGGTCAGCCCTGAACCTTGAAGAGATGTAGATGTTACCCTGCTGTTGCCGGGAAAAGATACGAGTTTATTAGAAGAAAAACAATTGCTGGAAAGTTTGACTTGTTCCTCTTTCTCATTTGCATGAGCCAGGTTTCTTGGTAGGTGGATTTTAACCGCAAAGAGTTGGTGGTGCAGATCACAGGGCAAGGGCAAGGGGGAAGGGAAGGGAAGGGAAGGGAAGGGAAGGGAAGGGAAGGGAAGGGAAGGGAAGGGAAGGGACGGGAAGGGAAGG
>JAWLRI010000086.1:6325625-6361373 GCA_034781795.1 Crypturellus tataupa
GGGAAGGGAAGGGAAGGGAAGGGAAGGGAAGGGAAGGGAAGGGAAGGGGGATTTCTTCAGCGGGAGAACTGGCATATGGGGGTTAAGTGTATGGGATAGCTGTGGCCTTTAGCTGTCTCGAACTGGCCTGAAGGAACATCCGCGGAGGTGTGGGATTTTGGGAGAAGAGTGCGAGGATAAGTATAGTAACACTGACGTGGAGAGAGATGTGTCAGGGTAAGGCCAGGCTCTGTTTTGCACTTCATCATGAGAGTTCAGATGTATTTCTGGTCAGGGAAGCTTGCGCCAGTTTATTGGGCCATCATCTGAGCCAACCTTGAATTTTTAGTGAAGACCTAAGCAAAGAAGTTAACTGTTTCGGGAATTTTAATCAGCTAAGGTCACCTCTAAAATGTTGTATTTTGAGTCTCTTGCATCTTGCTAGCTTAAAAACTGTGTGTAAACATTAGTGCATATATTTAATATTTTCCCCAGTAGATTCAAATTTTTTTAAGGATAATAATCCAAGCAAAACTGCAGGATTTGCTTTTAAGTTCTCAGCACTGCAGAGCTCCCCTTCTCGTTTTCTTTGGGGCAGGGAGGGCAGTTCACTGCAGATATAGATGTGGTTCTGAACAACACGTGTGTCCTGCTGCTCGGGGGGACGGCTGCTGGCCAGGTCAGGATCCGGGGGCTACTAAGTGCACTTAGTCCCCACAGCAGGATCTGGCTACTTAACCTGCTGGTTAATGGTGCTTCGACACTTAAACATAAAACCAGCTGTTCCCTTTACAGCTGGCTCCTGTGCAAAGTGCTTGCTGCTTTACATAGTGATCTGGCAGCACAGAAGAAGTGACTTGGAGGCTGTGATCGTAGCGTGGTTGCCTTTGCTGCCTGCTCTCCAGAGCTTAATACAGCCGTAGCCCTCTGCGTGAGCTGCAGCAGCACTTTGCACTTGCTGAGTTTGAAGAGGGGAGCTGATTAAGATGCTGGTCAGTTCTTCTCCCTGGCCTTTCCCTTTATATAAACTGTTACTGTTGGATACCCCTGCAGGGATTTAAAAAAATGTAGAAAACACAGGCCAAAAGGCACCAAAAGGAGGAAGACTGGGGGAAGGGAAATGAGAGAAAAGATGCCAAGAACAGCATAAAATCCAGTGGAGGAAAATACAGCAGGGAATTGGTGACTTTTTTTTTTTTTTTTTTTTCTGAAGGAGATGGAAAACCACAATAAGTAGGAGAAAGCCTCTGTCTTTATAGTGTCCCTTTGAAAAATGTCCCAGCTTTTCCATTCAGAACTACAAAGGCAAGAGGGCACGCGGGCGCAGAAGAGTGCCTGGGTCCGAGTGTACCTGGCCTCATGCTGTGCCTTTCGCTGGAGGAGCTACGTGTCTGTGCTGGCCTTGCTGGGGACAGAGAGCACCAGCTGGAGACGACTCGTGTCTCTGTGCCCGCGCAGGGCCCGTTCTGCGCCATGGGGCTGAGGGGCGTCGATTGGGGCGGCCGACGAGTACGATGAGCCGCGGTCGGTGTGTCGAGAGCAGCCGTCCAAGCAACGGAGACGCGATCGTGATAGCAAGAACCATGATCTTCAAGAGAATAGCGTCAAGCGGGTCGCATAAGGGATTCTCTTTTTTTTATTATTTCTTTTTTACTCCATTTTCAATAGGTGTTAAAGGGACGCAGACATAAAAGAGGAAGAACATCTGCTGCTAGTTTTGAGGACAATGTCAAGATGTTCTTCAGTTGAAAAGCTTAACTTTCAGCTGTATTTGTTTTGGGAGGCTGAAAGGATTTTTTCCTAAGGGCTTTTTTAAATTTTTTTTAATTTTTTTTTACAATGCAGTTCAATAAGCATGAGCTTACCTTCTCTAAAAAATATCTTCAAATCAGATGGCACTGTTTATTGCAGGATCATTCTCCTTCTACCTGCTTTAAAGTATATGTGTCTGGGGAGACTTTTGCAAGGAATGGAATAATTAACTCTTTCTCTTGCAAAGGAATAATTAACTCTTGCAAGCTAACAAATTTGTGTGTCTGCCAGACTGGAGGCCTAACCTCTGCCTGAATACAAAATGTGTATGTGAAGTTTGCTCAGGTCCTTTGTGGAACGTGAGATAAAACAAGAGAATTTTTATTTTTGGTATGGGTGGACCAGAAAAACAGCATTTTTTTTTCGTTTTGAAACTGAGATGTGTGTTTGTAAGGCCTTGGTTTCCAAGGGATCTGGTTGGGACACCTTGTGCCGCATGTGGGGACGAGGGGAGACTGAGGAGGCTTCGCTCCTGGGCGCGCTGCAAGGAGGCCCCATTTGCACCAAGCCGGAGCTGGGAAGTGAGAATCCCTGTTTCTGGGAAGAGCTAAACCTTGCACAACCACTGGCCCTCACTCGCAATAACAAGAAGGTGTGTAGGATTTGTTGTACTAGATAAGGGGTAAAAAAACACATGGGAAAAAGCCTCATGTGCCCTTTCCAGGCTTTGTCTCCCTTCAGTTGGTCTGTCAGAAGCCTCTGGGGGTGGTGGGGTGCTAACACTCGCCATCCCTGTGCCGGTGTCTGCTCTTAGAAGCGAGGAGCTGGAAACTCAGCTTCAGCTGGACCGGACCCCTTAACCTTGCCTTGGCACAAGGAAATAATAATGTGACAGGCTTCATTTATCTCCCTGCTGTATGCACGGCCTCGTGTGCTCTGCAGTCACCTAGAGCAGAATTCTGCTGTCGAGTTGGCGCTGTGACAGAGCAGGCTGTGATTTCCAAGGTGGACTCAGGTAGGATAAAGAAGCAAACATCTTCCCTGCGGTATGTAAGTGCCATTCGTGTATTTTTGCGACACATGCTTGGTCATTACATGTGACTAGTTTTATTCCATCCTTACGTTTGCTTTTCGTTTGAGGTCTGTTCTGGTACTGACAACTCTTGCTGACGTTGTCAGGGATGACTGAGAACATCTGAACCTTTGGCAGCTGCAGGGTGAGAACTTCAGCTCCAAAGTGGCACCAGCGCCCCTTGTCTGGGTACCTGCAAGAGCAGTGAGACCCTCCTGGGTTTCTCAGATGATCTGCAGGATGTTTTAATCCCTCCCAGGAGAGCAGTAATGAATCTGATTATTTCTGATGCCTGTGCTCTGGACTCGGGCCTTTGGTTTGTTGTTTGTACATTTTTCTTAACAAAAATACCCCTCCTGGCTATTTTTAGGTTTTGCCGTGGCCTGGCCCCAAAGTGTTTCAAAATGCTCTGAGTTCTTGTTGTCCAGCATCATGGGGAATAGGTAGAAGAGCCCTTTGTTTGAACTGGCTCAGTTCTCCCACTGCTCAGAAATCATGTGGCGAGGATGTATGTGCTGTGTGGGACAAGAGAACCGAGTGCCTCCTGTTATATAAGCTGCAGAGGATTTCCTGAGGAGTGTTCAGCCCTCATTGCTGTCTGTAAGGAAATCCTCTTATCTGGGCAGCACAATAAATAGTTCTGCCTCCTGCAATAGAAAGAGAAAAACACATTCCTGAAACGCCTGTTTTTCAAAATGTTAGTTTTTAAAATACATCAGCTAGAATTATTATTTTGCAGTAAATCCCTGTAATATCATGCTACGTAGACGTTTAACTAGATACACAGAGGTAGAGAGGGAGGGAGGCGGTGTATTCAGACAGGCTTTAGTGAGTGCTCAGTAATGACGGGAACAGTAAATAATCCTCCAGGTTTACAAACCCAATCCAGAATGTCTGTGTGTAGCCCTCGTGTCTGTTAAAGCTGCCTGGCAAAGACGTTAAGGGCGGTTAATAAAGGGCTTTTTTTTTTGCTTTGTGTTTTTGAATATTGTGGGAGCTGGCGGGGTGACAGTGTTGAGTTACAAGAATGTAACTGATCCAGGACCTTGACTGAAGCAGCCGTCCTCCTCCGGTTGCAATAGAGAAATGAGGTGAGTGAGGAATAGGCCGCCTCTTTTCTCTAGTCTGAAATGGATTCGGGGATTTTGTTGTTTTTAATGCAGAACTTATTTTTTGGTCCGTGCCCTGCAATAAACTCGTCATTCTTCTTAACTGAAGAAATCCGCGGTATAGGAGAACCGTGTCACATGACCCCGGTGCTTTTAAATAAGCTTTTAAGAGGTTGGACCAGATGTTGGCCACATCTGTGTTTTTGTTTCATTGAAAATTTCATTTCAAACCTTTTATTAAAGGAAAAGATGATCATTTAGAAATTGTTTTGAAAAGTTTAGCAGCTGGGAAGATCTTTGTGACACGTAAAAAGTGAAGGGGCCCGTTTTGTGTGCCCTGGCGCGAAGTATCCTCGTGCTGGAAATGATGTCTGTGGAAAGCTTTGGATCAAGATGGATGAGTTAATTCCTGAATTATCATCCTGCACCCAAACTTTTTTTTTTTAATGGAAGTGTTATACTAGGGTTTGAAGACATACCTTGTTTTTCCCCCAAAGCACTAAAAACTTCTTGAATTTAATGAATATCTATCACGCTGACAGCAAAAAGACTACTTGCAAGCAGAGTGGATAACCTGCAACTACTCCCTGTATGGCTATTTTGGGGTCCAAGAAATTCTTCTTATATATAACTTGCTTCTGGCATCTTGTCTACTGTTGGCCAATGAGTTTTCCGTCCTCGTTGCTAATTGATCCAATGAGAAAAGCTGGCACCTAATTCAGTAAAAAGCTCTATTTAAAATGACACATGAAATTGTGCCTAGTGCCTGAAATGACGTCAGTTTCAGTCTGGGTCTATAAGGAAACAGACATCTACTGTACTGTGACATATTAAACTTTAAATCTCTGATCCAAAAATATAGCAGCGTATAGGAGAAGCGAGGTGCTTAATGAGGAAGAAAAGCCATCGCAGCGTGATTTCAGTGGGGGGTATTTTTATTATTTGTAAGATGCTCTGGCAGTCTTTGCGACAAATGATTTGGGAATGTGTAGGATTTTATGTTAAGCTGAGCTGTAACTTGGGTCCAGAAAAGTTCTCCATCACAGACACCAAACTTTGATTTTCTAGCCTGAGATTTTTAAAAGTTACTAGTGATTTTTGAGGATGGTTCCCTTTTTCCTCCATTCCAAGCCTACATAAACATTCACTTTTTTTTTTTTTTAATCCACTGAAGGCGGGGAAGAAAAAATCGCTTTCTTTAGTCAATTAACCCAAAGTAAAGTTTTCTTGGTTTCCCAAAAATCTTGAGAGAGAAAAGGGGCAGATGAGAGAAGAGGGGGATACACGATCCTTTTTGTGCCTCAGCGCACTGGTGAAAGCTCTTGCAGCCTACAGGAGACTGTTTTAATCCCATTTCTGCACAAACTCCCTCAGACCAGGAGATAAGTTACTCTGGTCTGGGCGCACTCTGCTTTTGAACTATCATATTTTGTGCAAGGACTTAAACTTTCCAGAGATCTAGGTTTGCAATCCCTGGGAAAGGCATCTTGGTCACCTCATTGCAGTATTTATTCCCTTTTTTCCATGAATATGTAATGCCGTGGTTCCCATGCTTTGGGCAACTGCTTTAGACGTTGAGTTTTATCAAAGAGAGGATTATCTGGGAACGCTTGTGTTTCCTATCTTGCCTTGTTTCCAAGGGCAAGGGCCCTTGGTTCTCAGGGTCGTGCGCCCGAAAACCTGCCACGGGATCAACAGGAGCCCTGCCCCATCCAAGCACCACTCTTGCTAGCTCTGCATTTGGGGAAAAAACAGAAATTGGGATAACCAGGCAATTTAGAGGTCTTGAGGAAACGGGGTACATGTAAGCACGAATGGGGAACAGCAACCATGTAGGTGCCAAGCTGTTCTGCAGGTTTTATTTTTTAGTTTGCAGATTGTTTAAACTTAACCTTATTTATTTATTTTTTCCTGCAAAAAAATGGTTGTCTCTTGCCCAGTCCTGATGAAATGGACTGGAGATGACCAGGTTGCTTCCTTCCTCAGAATAAGTTTTCCTTGAATAACTTATTTTCTTCTCTACCTGGACTGCTTTAAGAGTGCATTATTGCTTTACATTAATCCAATGTGGAAAACCAGTTTTTGATGCTGTAAATTACGCAAGTACTTAATTAGGCCTCCGTTTTGTGCTGCTGCACTTTTTAGTGGCTAGCATAAAAACCCTTCTGTTTTCAGAAATCTTAGTAAATATAAAACTATACAGTAAAATTGTAATCAAGGAAACTCATTAATGTTGATAATTTATATAGACCATTTAAAGGTTATTTTGAAATTTGGAGATGTTTTAATAATTCCCATTTTCCACATGGAAAAAAAATAATATACATCTTTTTGACAGAATTGATGTGGGTTAAGTGGTTTCGAAAAATCAGACGATAAGTCAGTGTCAAGATTAAAGCCATGGGAGGACTGTCAGCATGATGTAGTGTTCACTGGTCCATGCAGCTTCCCTGATAACCAAAATGTTTTCTAAGTCATAACTTACAGGCAACTTCTTGACCTGCGGGCTCCGGCAGAAAAATTCATGTTACCGCAGAGGAAAAACGGTGTCATCTCCCTAAAATGGCTTCCCCGGCTTCACAGGGACCGTTTGAGGGAATGCCCAGCAGATTGACTGCTCTTTCTTTCAGACTGTCGCAAATTTTGTGCCGCAGAGAAGTGGGGGCTGTGGGGTCCCCGTGAGGAGGCACCTTGGTTGCGCGCTCAGACTGCCCCATAACTGTCCCGTGTTCTCTCCCCGCAGGTGACGGCGCGGGCGACGGCGAGCTGGACCTCAGCGGGATAGACGACAGCGAGATCGACAGGGTAAGAGCCGGCTCCCCCGCGCCTCCCGCCCTCCGGCTGTGTGGGAGAAGGAGGATGGCTCCTTTTCCAGCTATCCCCTCGCTGCCCTCTGCCCCAGCCGCGCTCCCTTTCCACAAATGGAGGTTCAGGTGGTTTCGGCGCTTGGGTTTCAAAATGAATGTTCATGCAAGCCCTCGAGTTCAGCCATTTCCAGGCCTGTTTTACGCATAAGGGCTGTTCCTGCTGGAATAATTGTGTTTTAGAACATCCTTTACTCTTAAGGAGGACTTTTAACAGTTTCCTTTTTTTGTATGTGTGGCTTTAAATTTATTATTTAATTAAGATGTCCTCACCATAGGATGCTGCCATGGAAACCGAACTGCAGAAAGAGCCTGCACGGCTTCTGTGCTCATTCCAAGGTTTCTGCAGCATTTTCTCTATTTATTATTATTTGTGTGCCAATCAATGATATCCTTTACTGTATGGCACACATATAAATGACAGACAACTGTGGAAAATAACTTGCTGAAGGTCACCCAGCAGGTCAACACTTGAACACCAGACAGGGACCAGCTCCTCTCCAGTTCAGCAGGCTGCTTTGAGGGGAAATAATGCTAATGTGACCGCCTCCTTTAGGAATACTAAGTCTTTGCAGAGATAATGCTAAGAATTTAAGTTGATCTGCAGAATTTTGTTGGTGATGGGTGAATGAATAGGAGAAACCTCAGCTTGGAGGTTTTCAGCAGTGAAAGTGGATTTGTCAGGCTGGCAGATAGGAAAAGTGGCTTGTCCATGGAGTCAACTGGGAATGGAGGTGGGAAGTCAACTTGGTGTGGAGGGGGCAAGGAGAGTGTAAATGTGAAACCTCATGGAGGTGATTTTAATGCTATTCCATATAACAGGTCCGTAATTTAAACAAAAGCTGGGAAAGAGCAAACAGATTTTCACCTCCTTCCAGCCACTGCAGTGAGGTCATAACTCTGCTTTTATGATCTCACATTCATTTCCATGGCTATAGACTGTAATATTGTGAGCCCAAGATTATGAACTCTCTAAAAGTGTAAGAAGGATGAATAAGGGAGCTATGAGGAAGCGAGTTTTTACTGTTATGACCTGCCTTTAATAGAAGCAGATGAAGCAGTGAAAATATTGGCCTGATAAAGCAGCGGTAGCATCGCGGTTTTGTTTGCCTTGTTTGTCCTGATGGGCAGGACTCCTTCCTGCGCTGCTTCCATTTAATTAGCGTGATTCTTCTCAAAAAATCCTGAGGTACACCTTTTACTTTGGAGAAAATCTGCAAGGCTGAAAAATAGAAAATGTAGAAATGTCAAATTGTTCTACTAGCACTTAAATATCACTTACAAGTTTTGGGTCAGCTCCATGAAGCTAAAGTGTCTTGTTCAGGAAGCATGATCCAGTTTGTTGTGTGCATCCTGCTGAAGTTCCTCATGCCCAGAGAGCATCAGAATTAGGGAACTTTTGCTTCACAGACATTTGGGCTAAGTATTGGCTTGACTTTTATACCAAAAATTGAAGTAATTGAAGGAGATCACCTCCCTTCCTTCCTCCTTCCTTCCCACCCTCTCTCGCTCCTTTTTACTGTCTGTCATTCTGTCTGTAACTTATCTGAGTAGTTCTAGGTGTCCTTTTCAGTTCCACACATGCTAATGTTGTTATTGAGACTACTTGGAAATAACTGAAAAAATGTAGATACAGACACTGAACCCACTTCTCCCAAAGCTGAAGGACTAACATACCAAGAAACTAAACCAAGTTCATTCACACAGTTGTGGCAGTGAACTAATAATCTTAATAACTGTGCCTAAACCTTCACAGAAAGCTAACCAGAAGACACATGTTTCTGTTTTGCTATCACAGAGCAATGGTTTCCATACTGTTTTGAATTACAGACCACCACCAATACACAGAATTACTTGCAGACTACTGTGTTGCCATGGTAGTCTCATCTGAAAAAGATCATGGAAACAGGATTGCTCTGTAGGTTAATTATAGACCACTTACAATGAGTCCTGGATGGCTGTTGCATTGGTCACCCAACATAGTCTGGAAACCACTGTCTAACACCATTTTTTTTAAACCTGTCATTGTTTCTGCTAGCTTCAGAAGTTACGAGACGTGCCCTGATTCTTGCCTCTTATTTATATTTTCCTTTGTTAATAAATTTTTAAAAACAGAATGTGAGTAGCCCTTGCCAGTGTTTCTTCAATTCATTTTTTTCTTATGGTTTTCAAGATGATTTCTGAATGTAGATGAACTTTGTTTTGCCTTTTAGTATATACTTAATGAAACAGAAGCTCAGATAAAAGCAGAGCTGTGGATGAAAGAAAATGCAGATTATTTGAAGGAACAAAAAGGTAAGTTATATAGGACTGAAATTCCTATGATTCCTCACTCCTTTTGGCCAGTGTTGCTGAAACATGCAGTCTATGTAATCTTCACCCTGGTTACCCTTTTGTCATCTTGCAGAAAAAGAAGCAAGAATAGCAAAAGAAAAAGAACTTGGGATTTATAAAGAACACAAGGTATAAAACTGTGTACTAATTGTGTTTGTTTGAAAATGTCTGGGAAATTTATACTATCTGTTGATCACCTGCATGTAGGATGTGTGGGGATAATGGTTCAGGTCACCACTAAACAAGCAAAACTTATTATACCTCTACATGTTACTGAAATGAGAGGCTCTAAGTTTTCAGGTGGTGAGTAAAACACTTTCTTCTTGCCTGAACTTTTTTTTTAAATCAACTATTATGAGAAAATGCTTTGCACTGCAAATTCAGAGCTAGTTCACTGCATTTATGATTACTATCCTAATTGCTTGCTTATTTAAATATAATTCTTAAGACATGCCTTTTTTTTAACGTGTGCTTGTGGAATTTGTTTGTACTTGCTATAACTTCAGTAGGTAGTTCTCTGGGCTGTTACAATAATTTCTTTCTGAAGAACTGAGCAGATCTTTGTTACAGTAACTTGAAAGAATATTTTGTTCTACCTTTCATGAAGAATGTGACATTTATGTTAGCAAATGGCATGTCCTGTCTCCACGTTGAGCAGTTTAAAGCAGCCTAATTGGCCTCATGTTTGCAATTTACAGCATTAGTATTTTGTGTGATTGAGCAAGTGACAAGTCAAATCTATGCACAATCTTCCACGTGCAACTAAAAATCCGTGTTAGCTTTTAGTGTGTGTATCCTATATCTTTTTTCTTTTTTTGGACTAATGAGAAAGACAGGGTTTCCTTCTTCCCCCAGGTATTTCAACAATAAAAACAAAACCAGACAATGAACCACTGTTTCATGCCTCAGAGTTCCTCATTCATCCCGCACTTTCAGAGGCATGGCATTCTACCAACACTTTTCAAAATTGTGTAACTCTTTGGCACAGAAAAGTAGCCCAGACACCCACCTTTTTGTTCTGACAACATAGGAGTTTTTCTGTAACTCTGTATTGTTTCTGACAGCTGGAGTAGAACTTGATTAATATAGTGCTTTCCAATTTCAAGGTAGCACTTGACCCATGTAGGTAAACAGAGGGGCTATTATACATTAGAAAATAAATCTCCTGCAGAGCTTGGTGTTAAAACCTTCTTTTGAAAAGGCAAATGCTGAATGAGAAACAGAGGATCTTTTCTGTCCACATACCCAGGCATGAGACATGGATAGAAATGTTCTCCCGTGTCATCTCTTTGCCTGAGTTGGGGCAACATCAAACGGCCAAGCTTAATGTGAGACTTGGGCTTGCGACACTTGGCCAAGATGGGAAGGTCTCCTTTGTGTGCAGGTGACATCACTTCTGCACTTGGCATGCATCTATAACATCCTATTTCTTCCCCTTCAGCATTTATGCCTGTCCATCTCATCTGATATTCGTGGTTTTTTGAGTCTAGAGGAACAGCTGGGTGAATCTTCTCACTTGCAGCTTTCAGACTTCATCTAAAATATTGTTGTAGTTTTCATACAGCCTTATCGGAGATGGGGTGCTAATCCATCTTGACTGTAATTTTGAAGGCAATTTTAGTGGGGGAAATATTATTATTTACTCGTGGGGTGATTTTATCAGGATCTCAGTTCCTGTAACAGGAGTATATTCCTTCTTTTCTTTTTTCTCACATGTGAGAAATGACCCCTGTTTTTTTTTTTTTCTGGCAATGCAAATACAAAACACTGATTTAGGTAAAAAGTTTGTAATAAACTGTGTGGGCATTTGGAAAAAAAAAAAACAAAAAACAAAAAAAACAAGAGGATGCACTTATCTCTTGGAGAAAAGAGATCTCCTGCTCCTGTTCATGCCCCATGGCAGATGGCACTGACTGCAGGTGAACTTCACCACCCACCTTATCCCCCTGGCAGTAGCACCTGTAGCAGGACTGCTGAACTGCGCATTGCCTTTTGGTTTCCAAAAAATGTTGTTTGTGTCTACATTACTAATTTTATATTTTAATTAAGCCAAAGAAATCTGCAAAGAAGCGGGAGCCGATTCAAGCCAGCACAGCAGGAGAAGCAATTGAAAAGATGTTAGAACAGAAGAAAATCTCAAGTAAAATTAATTATAATGTGCTAAGGGACCTGAACAGCAAAGGAAGCAACACACCAAAGAAAGAGGATGACAGCACCGATGACAGCACCAACACCAAGAAGTTGTCAAGAAGAAAATCTATTGCCAGTAGGAATATAGCCAACCCTGTAAACAGTGTGGGAAAAAGGTACTGCAATTGTTCATTTCTATCTCTGTCTGTGTGACTGTCTATGTATCTTTCTGAGCCAGACGATGTAGGTACTGAAACATTTGTTTGAGGCTAAAATAATGTTGAGGCTCTGTTTTTATTTATTTTGCCCGCAGCGCTGCGGTGGAACCTTATTTATAGCTCACATATGAGAGGGCTGTTCTGGTAGAGTTAAATCATCATGGAGGAAAAAAAAAAACAAAAAAACCCATGAGTGGAAATCCCTAAATGTGAATCTTTCAGCCATAGGCTCCTTTTCTCTCTTATATCCCTGACATTTGTTGTCCTTCTGCATTCTCCTGTCTGCATTCACTGACATGACACTAAATGTTCTAAAGCTTTGGCTTTTTGCTTGATTTGAAAAATATAGTTCCCATCTGGTTTGACAGCTAGCTGTTTTGATTAGCTTTTATTTTAGTTTTATTCCAAACTTTTGTTGTTAATTGATGACACAGATATAAAGCTGTACAGTAAATATGCTTGTCGGTTTTCTCGTCTGCATTTGCAAATGTTTTATAGTGTGATGAAAGCTACTATTTTAATGAGTAAAATACTCAGCCTTGCTGGGCAGATTTGTAGTGTGCTCTGGAGTGTGTAGGGAGATTGATGTGTGCTATCTGCAATATTCAACGGTTTTATTAGTCTTCAGCTTATGAAATCACATCAGATGATCATTTGAACAGCCCCCATATATGGGAATTTCGTATTTGGGTGTTATATACTTAGTTATTGCCTGCGAGATGTAACTTTTTGCTCCCAGGAGTGCAGATCTGATGCCACAAGGAAATGTAGGTTTTTAATTCAGGAATTTTAGCTGGTGTCTCTGTGCCGCCTTGTAATGGCGGGTGGGAGGCAGGGAAGGGATTACTGGAGCGGTTTGGGAGAGCCGCAGCCTCGTCCTTGCAGAGCCCCGTCTGCCGCTGCATTTCCTGCAGCAGAAACTGCTCATCCTGGAGCTGCCGCAGAGCTGCCCCCTTTTCATCCCAAAGGAAGCGGGGTCTGGGGGTGGGAAAGGGTCTGCTCAGGCCAGCATGGGGGATGGAGACACCTGGGCCAAGAAGGCCCTGCAGCAGCTCCGCAAAGCCAGCGTGTGCAGGCAAGAAATACCTTATTCTGACGTGATTTGTCGCATTCTTCTTCTAAGCCAAAAATGAGGCCTGCCTGTGCAGCCTTGCTGTCACTGGGACACAGATTTTCATAATGTAACAAACTTATTTTTTCCCCTGTTCTTTCTTCCATATTTTACCCAGACAACTTCACCTTCCTACAGCTTCTCACTCTTCCTGCCAATACCCTTTCTTTCCAGCTCTTTGCTCACTGAGGATTTTAGCCCCCCCATCTAAGTTTCTCCTCACAGAAGATCTAATGACCCAAGCCCACATGATTTCACTAGTGAAGGAGAGCAAAGATGCATTAAGATTAACTACCAGCGCTTAAAATCAGTCATATTTCTGGTATTTGTAGTAGACCAGGGCTCCGATTCAGTTGTCCGCAATGAAACTGTGATGGGAAGCAGGGGCTTGGGAGCATCCCGTGACATTTAGCCGTAAGGGTGACATCAAGCTGCTTTGCTGTGTCTCTGCCTTGTCTCCCCACAGGGTTTGGGCACTCGGTGCTCGTGTTGAAGTCAATGCTCAACAGGTGCCAAACTCGTTGGAAGCGCATGCCATAAATATTTAATTTAACAGTGGTGCAACTTGAAAAGGTTTCTGAATACATACAAATCAGTATTTTCCAAAAGTAGGTAATAAAGGATGTTTATTTTCCCCCTTGAGAGCCTAAAGTACGTCCTCAAGATGCGCAGCAGAGTTTTCTGATGATGATTAGCAGATCTCAGATACAATAAATTTTGCAGCAAGGCAGGCAGATACATGGGTTAGGACGACTTTGCACTCCAGAAGTAGGCAGTATTCTTGCTTAAATAATATCAAGGATGTGGGAAACCATTAGTGTATTTTTTTTTTGCTTACAATTAAAGATTTATGAAATAGTTCTGATTTTTTTTCTTAGTCCTCTAAATGCCATGCCTTTTAAATGGCATGCATAAATTTCTGTGTTCAGCATTGTTCTTATATGCCATGCATTCATTTCCTTTGTTCAGCATTGTTCCTCTGAGAGGTGAATGGCTAAATACTTTTCCAGCGATACAAAAATCATGGTAATTTATATGCAATTAATAATAATGCAAACCCTGCGCATTGCTCATTAGAAAATGAATGAAGCACATAATATATCTGTAGCCAGGAGGCTTTTGCTGAGATGTTTGGTTTATAGTGGTTTACAGTCCTGCATGTTTATATCTTAAATATTTAGTAAGCTGCATTTGACTGCAGAAGCACCTTGCTTCAATCCAGCCCTTCCTTTCACTACTGCTGATTGTATCCCACCTGATCCCATTTAAAAAGTACGAAAACCAGGCTCCTGTGTGCTGGACAAACCAGGAAAAGAGTGCTGAAATTTGGTGATTAAAACAGAGGTAAAAAAGTAGTATAGTGCACAGTTATTTTGGGGGAAAGGATCTGGAATATCTTTAACGAAAGAGTTTATCCCAGCCACACATGAAGTAATCTCTGGGTGCTTCTCTCTCTCTGTCTCTCTTTCTTTTTTTTTAATGTTGCAGAAAATAGCAGTTAGAGTTTTAATCAGTTACATTATTTGAGGAAAAAAGCTTCTGTTTACTGAGGATATAATGATAAGCAAATTTTGCAGTTTTGGAAAAGGTTGCTGATTTCTGTCACATTCATGAACATTGGAATGCTAAGCATGTTTCAGGAACCATGCTTAAACTGCATATTCTTTCAGTAAATGGCCCTCCTAATATAGCTTTATTATTTAATGTAACTTTAATATAGCTTTATTTGATTCCAAAAACAGTAGAATTTATCTGCATATTTTTTCATTTAAAAATCCTCGTTTTGAACACTTAGAATTGCTTGCTTTTTCCTGAATTTTTAATTAAAAAATACTTTCAAAAAATTATTTTAAGGCTCATGCAAGGCTCTCTGCTTTTAGAGGATATCATTACTTTCAGAAGGAAACTGTATTTCAGAGGAACTTTCCTTACCATAAATTCTATGCAGTTTTCGATTTGAAGAAAAAAATTCCCAGAATTATTCTGGGGTTGTACTTAATGTATCTGGTAGGAAACTGTTAGTAGGAAACTGGCAGTGTAAGGAATTTTAAGAAAGCTTATTTTGTGTAAATAGTTTTCATTACTTCTCTTAGTGCCTTTCCTTTTGGCTGTGGTGGGTATCAAGACTGGTGTTTCATAAGAAAAAACCATTTCATTTTCAGCATGTTACAGAGAGGTGGCACAGTGGATGTTAGGATAATAGATGTTGCACCTTTAATTTCAATTACCAGCTACACAGTTTATCTTCACTACTGTCTTCTGTGCTTATGAAACAGGTGTCATATAAGTATAATGTGTTGAACTCCTGGAAAATAATAATTGCCACTTTGAGCTGCTTCAAACTTGAACTCTGGTTAGAACAGAGTCATGCTCTCGAGTTCTCCAAGTCCAATAAAGAGGGGGCTTAGGCCTGAAAGCTTTTGATTAGAAACTTAATAATTTATTTTATATTTACTTGACCTGAATTTTATAGCGTTACTCGTGAAGTGAAATCTGTTGTACCAAGAAAATGTTGGAAGGAAAAAGCCTTTCAAGTCACTACTTTTTAAAAAAAAAATTGAGCCTGTTTATTGCTATGTACTTGAAATTGGTAATGATATCAGAGAGGACAGGATATATTATCAGGGGAATAAATGTGTCAGGTTAATCTCCCGAAGAACTTGCCTTGGAAGAAATGAAGCAGGACTGCAAAGCACAGCTGAATCCACTGTAATAAAACAACGTTGTTCTGAATGAAAGCATATGAATATATAATAGAAAAGCAAATCACGCTCGCTGTGAATGCCACAAAAGCCCTTGGCAGAGGTTTCGGGTTTGGCGGGGTGTCGAAACGCACCTCCAGGTTCAATCCGTGGTGCCAGGCGCGCTTGCCGACTGCCCGCTCGACATTGGCAGGATGGGCCCAGCGCGCTCCCGACCACCAGCTCTGGGCATCACCCTCCACATCCCAAGCACCAGGGACTCCTCCCGCTCTCAGAGTCCCAGCTCTTGGAAGGACACTTTAAATTAGCGTCTGCTGCAGCCAAATTTTTCTTGTCTTTGCAAGGGGCCTTGTGAAGCCAAGAAAAATCCCCTTTTCCATTAGAAACTATCATCTGCATTAGAGACCATCTGCAATACTGCACGTCCTACTCCCTACTCCGTGAGGGAGAAGTGTGGGTTGGTCTCATCGGTTTTGCTGTCAGGTTTTTGGTGAAATTATGGCAAAGAAAGGCCGTCGATACCTGCGGGCTGCTTTAGTCCGTCGGGTGCTTTGCAGCCTGACAACACAGGGGTGGCAGCAAGAGCATCTGGACTTGTGATACTTCTATAGAAGTTCTCCTATAGAAGGACCAAGACTAATATTAAAAATAAAAAAGAAGAGTTTGAAAAATCAGGCTCTGGAAAATGCAGTACGATACTCACCAAACTCACCAAGTAAGCAACTTGTTTTCATATAATCCTTTTCAAACGAGCAAGTGGTCTGCATCCAGGATAACAGTAAATTAGACTTTACTCCCGTCTTCCCTGAACTGCTGTTTGTCTTTTCCAACCTGAAAACTTGCTCTTCCAATGCACTTTTTGATACTGTGAATGTCTAGCAGAGTCCATATTCCCTGCTGAAGAGGAAGGGTACCCCAAATACCTATTTCCTTCTCATGTAGGATAGCTAGATAGCTAGAACCTGCTATTTTTTTGGCTCGCTGTTTGCATAGACAGAACTGTTGTGCTGCACGACATGCCATTTGAACATTATTAACTCAGCTGGAAGCCTGAACGTCCATAATGCTTATGCTACATTTACCATGACTTGTAATTTGCTTTTATAAACCCAAAGCAAACAGGTTTTTGCTTGGAATGTGCAATATAATATTTCTATCTTATTTTACATTATGAGACTGGTATTTATGGAGGGGAAGAGATTGAGCTCAGTTTTTCCAGATTACTTAGATCGATCCAGGACAGCATGAAACAAAATTCATTTTAAATAATCCAAGGCATTCCTGAGCATCTGAAAAAAAGCAAGTGATTACTATAGTTCTGCCTAGCTTACAGGTCAGTTAGACCCAGGTATTTCCTTTGGTTGCAAAGCACATTTGAGTCATTTGTATCCAGAATAGAGCTGGGTGTTTCAGAACCCCTTTTAGTAGGAAAAAATTACATCGAAATGATGCTTTAAAGAGTTTATCCGTGGGGCTGGCAGCAGTTCCTCGCTCTCCTGCAGGCTGACCTGCACGTGCCGGGCTGCCCTGGAGCAGAGCTGTGCAGGAGGGAGAGGAGCCCCTGCATTTGGCAGACGTGAAGCTTTGCAGAGTCTTTTCCCTGCTACCTTTGGTCTGTATTCTCCATACAAATTGTTCCTTTGAGATGGGGTCTTAAGTGTGTTTTTATATGCTTTAATTTTTCCGCCATTTATTTTTTCAGATTTGCCTTCAGCTCTCTTTCTAATTTACCTTTGATATCCTGTTCTTCCCTCTCTGCTTTGAAGGCTGTTACATGGCTTGGAATTCACGTGTCCTCCTCAGTGTGAGATATTAAATTTTATTTCTTGTCTCTTCTTGTGCTTCAGGCCCTCTTTTTTATATGCAACTAACACACTAGCATATATTTCCCACTTGGGATAAAATTCCTTACAGAAGATGCTCTGCCTGGAAGTACTTGCTGAGGGAGTAGTTACGGCGTTCTTCTATAGCAAAATTGATTTTTTGGTTTGTATTTTGGTTGCTCTTTCCTCTTAAAGCACCCCCTGTGATGGCTGAGGGATTAACTAGGCTGTGGTTTTGGGTATGAATTTACATGTGTGATCCTTCCCATGCGAGCCTATGGAACCGCCTTTTTGGTTGAGTATAATGCACTTGGTTAATAAATTCTCTAAGAGACTTTGACATAACTGTTTTCTTATGTGGTCCGTGCTTTGAGAATTTCTTTAGGGTGAATAATTTGATGTGTGTTTATGCTTTGTTGTGGTATATAATCATTTAAATCAAAGGTTAATCAGAATGATTAATGATTTTGAACAGGAAAATGGTGACATTTGATAAGTATCACCACTCAAAATAAATCTTACCTTTTTTTTTTTAACTCTCTTAACTTAAAGGACAAGTTTATACAAATTGCACTTAGTATTTTATTTACAATAAAAGAGAAGCCATGAAAAAAAATATTTCAGCACTTGCAAGCTTCTGCTTTTCAAGCCATGCACCTGCCTTATTAAAGAGAGTTGTACAGGGGAGAGCTGCACAAGTGACCTTGAAAGGAGCTGACACATGCATGTACTTGTTCACAGTTGGCTTGAGGAGTTCAGCTTGTAAAGCCTGGAGTAATGGTGTAAGCTGCTTAATGCTGCAGGTTACTGCTGCTCACGTGGGCTGGGAAGCCTTTTGTAATCGGGAGATAAATCAGAGGCAAGAAGTGGAAATACATTTCTTTGACCCAACATGTTTTAAAATGTTCTTAACATCTGCATGCTAAAATTTAGTGAGCAGCAGGCTTTCCCCTGTCGTTAAGGGAGGACACAGGAGGAAAGGATATGTTGCCTTTGGTGCCCAACATCACACGGCCAGGCTTACCCAGTTGGACAGGCACCACCAAGAGACTTGGGAGAGAGAAAAGCAGCAAACTGCCAGGGAAAAGGTAGAGCTTGTTTTCCTTCCCTCGAATTAACTTCTCTTCATACTAACAGAGGAAGGAAAGAAATCAAAGATTATTTTCCTTTATTTTTAAAAAGCTCCCTAGACCCAGCCTTGCAGGAGCTGGGTATTTGTTAGGATTTTATGTTTATTCTGACTGTTCCAAAACTGTTCTGAAGATTGAGCCTCCAAAATGGGCAGACCCCAGTAAGAATAGGACACACATCTACTGCACTCAGCACCCCTGAAACTCCTGCTGCATTGACCTCCGAACCACGGGTCTGTGGTGTTGTGCATGAGGCCAGTGTCCTGTACAGCTCAGCAGGTAGCTCCTTGCTGTACTGTACTGCACGGGGTGAGTCTTTGGCCTGCAGGATCTGGGCATGTTCGTGCTTCTCCTTTAGGAACTGCTTCTGCCATTGACTCCCAAATCATCTGCAAGGATTAACAGGAGAAGCTCTGCATTTTTCTATGGTTCATCAAGGTGAGATTACTAAAAAGCTCTTCCTTCATGTATGTGGCCCTCAGTTTTCTTTATTCTGTAGGAAGAGAGTTACAGAATTGTTTCTCATCTTTTCCTGCCTGTTCTGCCAATGAATTGATGATAGAAATGAAGTTTTAACATTCCTTGATTTGTTCATTGCCATGTTAAAATTGAGTGTTCTTTCTAAAACCCTAGTTTTGGACTTGCTCACTTTTGAGAACTGGAATTTAAAATACCAAAATTTCAGTACCCATAACAAGCTTGTGTGTATTTTCACTCTGTACAATAAAATTGGAGAGACAATGCCCTGGAATAAGATTAATAGTAAGACTGACCATTTATAATGGAATGCAAGTTAACCTCAGTGCAAGCTAACAACTTCTGGAAGTTTGGTGTTACCACAAATTGTTTCCATTTGTATGTTTAAATTTTATGGTACAGGCATTTAATGTTGTCAAAATTTAGTTTAGCGTGAGCATGAAGAAACATGGTAGGCTGTGTCTGAAGAGAAGTATTCCCATGTTGCCATTTATTTCATCTTATAAGAATCTTTGAGAAATATATATAAATAAACCCATCAAGTTAGAGTGAAGGAACATCTAGGGTTGTATGAGAGTTGCAACAAAAAAAAGCTTCTGCCAGATTCAGTTCTTGGTTCCATTTAAGCAAAATGATTAAAATGCTTTCAATTTAAAACTCCGGGGGCATTGATCTGCGTTGACCTTGTGCCCCAGACACAGGTCAAGTCTCCATATTTTTACAGCAGCCTTGTTGTTTGTTTAATATAAATTGGATATTGCTTTTCTGCCTCCCACTCAAGAAAAGCGTCTCCTTGTAGGATTCCAAGCGAGGTCAGCTGGGCAGCACAAAAATGCAGAATGGACTTTTGTGACTGTCCAAAATAATTTCATCTCGAGTTTAAGACCAAATCGAAGCCATTTTAGCCCAGAAGATAATTTTGTGTGACAGTTGTATTGAGAGCTCCTTGCTTAACCGTGTTCTCATTTTCAGGTTTATTATAAGAAAATGCTCTGTGATCTTTTTCTTCCAAATTACGCTCATGTCTAATGTGAGCCTTAATATAAATATGTATGCACAGTCTCTTGAACTTTAATAGTGTGCTAGCAAAAATAGTCCTGTGTGATTTGGGGGATGAGAGGGGAGAGAAGAAACAAAGACCTAGAAAGTGTTACGGTTCTTGTTATCAGGACTTGAAGGTGCGTATCCCGCTGTCACGGCTGAGAGTGCTTGAACGCTGTGAAGTGCTCGAGTTGTTAGTCTTCAGGTTTTTCTGATTTATTTCTTTGTTTTTCCCACGTGGAAAATGATTGGCTTCTGAACTGATTTTCTTTTGACTCAAGTCCAGCAGGGTCTGTTTTTTGACCCTTAGGTAGTTATTTATTTATGTATATATTTGCTTTGTCTTTTGTCAGTGTAAAACAAAGTGTATGTCTGTATGTGTAAGGTTGCAAATGAAGTTGAGTTTTTGGTGAATATCCATTAAATGCTGAAGTAAATGGAACAAAACAGAAAGTTAACTTTTTCTCAGTACAGTTTGGCGTATGATATCCTACCAAGACTAATACCCAAACCAGGAAAGCAGTCAACTGAAGCATTTTGTTTCTTGATGATTGCATACATTACTGGTCCAGATAATTGGCAGTCATTAAGTTGTTGGAATTACAGGTTTTGTCTATAGCCTTGTGAAATATTGTAAAGTAATAACGGTATTTTTACAAACCTTGAGGTCCTGTGTTGTTTCTTCACATAATATTTAACAAAATCTCCATAATTAGCTTTCAGTTGGCTGATGTACTGTAACTTAGTCATTTTTGTAAGTGCTATTCCATTACCCAGTGGTGTTTCTGCTGTTCTGATAGATTTCAGGTTGCCTTGCTGCATTTATTACTAAATATAGGATGAAACACATTGAGACGACTTCTAAACATGGAAGATATATGCAGAAAAATTTTAAATTTTTCTTCTGTTGCTGAATTTCCAATTTACTGTAAGTCAGGAACTTCTGCCCAGCATTTCCTTTTGCCGCCATTCCAAGACTTAAACAACCTATTTGCCATGCTTAGGATTTGCAGGGACCCAGATAACTTGTCCATCCTCTGTAGCGCCGCAGCTCTCCGCCTCTGCTCAAAGACTGCTTCTCTGTGAGCCAGAAAGAAGTGTTGGAGGGGAAACCACGGACTTTTAGTGCTTTCTCCTCTTCAACTTTGTTTAACACGGGGAGAGAAGCCTGTGCTGCAGAGGTGGGAGAGCAGGGTACAGAGTAGGGAATGCGTGTGGACCTGAGGGGCTGCAGCTGAAGAACCTTCCATCCCAAGCGCTTCTAAAGGCACCGGTTGCTTCAGCAACCATCCTAAACAGGGAAGTATCTGTAAACTTCCTCTTCCAGCACAATTGTCATAGCTGGGAGCAAAAGGATAGAGTAAAGCTATTGTAGGCCACAACCTGACGTAGTGTGATAGGTTTGAAACCTGCATTTATATTCAAAATTGCTGAGTGTAGCCTTGTTGGGCTGGCTGCTGTGAGATACTTGGGCATTGCAGCCTTTTAAGGTCCCACGCAGAGCAGAGTTATTTGGCATAGATTAATAATAGTCTATTCTCATTTATTCAGAAGCAGTTTTAGATAAGATATTAATGGGAAAGAAATATATACTATATGCCATAGTGTTCTTTCTTTAAGAAAAATCAATATGTTTCTTCTCAGTGTTTTGAGATGTCAAGTATGATGGACGTGCATACAAATTAGGGTGCTGAACAAAGTAACTGGCTTATTTATTGTGTCAGGTTACTCCTGTCTTTCTAAAGTGGCGAGATGGCAGTTTTAATAGAAAAACATCTTTTGCATGGATTTGATCGTGAAATAATAAAGAAACAAAATAGTCTAGAATCCTATAAAACTACAATTGCTGAATTTGAGCAACACAATCATCAGATTAAAGCTATAGTTTCATCAATCACTCAGCTGGTGAATTAATAACGGGGGTTAAAGTCAACAATGAATCAGATCATTAGATGAAGAGAAGCAAGACTGAAATTACGGAGTTATATAACATGTGACTGATTATTGCAAAACATTAAGCCTCAAAACTAGCTTCCCAGCTCTTGGAGGCGGCATCCTTTCCAGTCTGTTCTTTGGGAAGTAACTTCCATAGTTACCTCCCTGCCTGAAGGCACTATTAGATGAAGACAGTTTAGACATTCGTTCCTCCTCTGTTTCCTATCAAAAGAACTTAGCCAACAGTCTTTATAAGTAATATTGGCCTAAAAAAAGATATGCAGCTCAGAGGGTCACGTGGTTGCTTGGTGCCTGCTGTGTACCGGCTTTCTTGGGGATTCCTGGAACCTGTGACCTGAGAGGCTCCGCTCCTCTTTCTTGTCCTCTGGATGGCATTTAGGAGATTAGGATCCTTAATGTCACCTAGTGACACAGCAGTGTGAAAATTCGACCTTTATTGTTGAGCTTCTCATTTGTGATCAAGATTCTGCTGGAGCTCTTGGAACGTTCCCAGTGCTTTGGGGAAAGAATGGTTCTGTTTTCGTCCAACTGGGCCCAGGCCAAAATGAGTTTTGGCCTTTGGACAATTTGGAAAGTTAAAAATTTTCATTTTTTTCCTGTCTATTTTTTACTCTTAAAATCAGTAAATATGTTCTCCAAAAGTATGAAGAGAGGAGCTTGCTGAAGCAACTTTAGTCTCATCATGGGATAATGTCTTGGAGTACTTACAACTTAAATTTCCTTAGTTTCTTCTAGTAATAGAAGCTACACTTCATCCATCTATCCATAGTTTTTCTAATATTTATTCAAATATTCTTGTTCCATTTCACCAGCAAAGAACTGAGGGAATGAAATAATCGGATTCGGAAAGTAACCTTAACAAAAGCAAAGGTATCTGGAATAATATACAACTAACTTAAAATATTACATTAGTACATCAAGAAAAAATGAGGTCTTTACATACTGAACATAAACAAATGAGCCTCCGATTGAGAAATATGTTATATATTTATGAAATATGTGTATTAATGTGTTTATACACATTTGCTGTTTTATGGAAGATGTAGATGTGTCTTTTTCAGTCAGTCTGGTAATGTGCATGGGTGGTCTGTAAACAGCGTAGATCTTACTACATAATGTTTAATTGAAGAACCACAAATATATTTTTATGGGCAAAATCTCATTATCAGTTTTGATCTATATTTGACATATTCTCACATTTTGCTTCCTTTTGAATGCATCTGATGAGCTATAGCACAGAATGCAGAGATATTTTATGGCTTAGCTAGGCTATGTCATGCATTTCATTAAAATAAACCTAAATACTTATTCATCACCTCTAAGAGCATGAAATTATATGTTTAATTCTGTTCTATTAAAAAAATAGAGGGAAGGGAAGGGCTGGAGAGCGAGGAAGGGAAGAAATGAAAAACAAAGTACTAATGAAGGATTTAAAGCTGCTATTTTTTTTCCCAGCTGGTAAATTGAGCCCAGTGTAAAGAGCATGCATAAGCTATAGCAAATCATGAACTCTGAATAATGCAAAGTACAGTCTGAGAACTGTAAAAAGGTATCAGGGGACTTACTGGCTCGAGCAGCATTGGCTGGAAGGTGCCTCTTTCTGTAAAAATAAACCTCATCTTGCTGACCTTTGCAGACCCTGGCTGCCCTTCTCTCCATCTAACCGAAAGGGTTTAGGAAAGCCCTGCACATCAAAGGGGGCCGAAGCCGAGAGCCCCATTGTATTTTGGAGTGATTTATCTGGACGCGGCCGCCTGCCTGCGCTGGAGCCTTCACCCGCTGGCAGCGACACCGCGGCAGCCGCCACGGTGCTGTAGGTCACACTTTCCATCTCCAAACTTTGCCCTGTAAAAACAATGCGCATCTCGTACCATGATAGATGAGAAACCGGGCTCCGGGATTCAGCTGCCCGAACTTGTTTGGAAGATTTGCTGTTTTTACTGAATCAACATTTTCAGGTGCTTCCTGTGTTTCATCCAGGAGTGGGGAACTAAGTCATGTTTTGTTCAGCTAAAGAGAATATGAATATAATTAAATGATGTGGAAAATTTGTCTTTGAGAACACAGTAATCTTCAAATTCTGGGTATTTATATATAGATCTTGTACAGAGAAAGATCTTTAAATAGCTGTGGAAAGTGAAGATTTTATGCATTTATTTCTGTATCATCAGGAGAATTGGCTGAGAACATTTCTGAGATTGGATTAGTTTTTACTAAGATATAGTTTTTATATTATCTTTAGATTGCAATTTGAAATTACCCTGTAAAGCATAAGAAGATCTTAAATATGAAACCCTAAGAAACTCTGAGATCCTTGAGTGGGCATTAGGTATAGTGTAGATTCATTATTTTGTTGGCACTTAGTAGCTCACATTTCTTAAGCATAGTGTTTTATTAACTTTTTGGTGCAAGACCACACACTAGAAAATTGAGTTGATGGTTCAGCATTTGCTGATAAGATTTGCAGCTCTTGGAAGTCCAACTCTAAGGTGGCTTTTACAGAGTCCCTATGAGAGGCCAGCCTCCATAATGGATGCATTTCTGTTTAAATTACTTTCCCCCTCCTTTCAATTTCAATATCTGTTGATTTCATTTTAAAACCCATTTTAAACCAAATGAAATAGCTAAGGCTTTTTCTATCACAGTAATCACAACCTTTAATATCCTGCTTCTCTACAAACCATGGTTCTAGGAGCTCATGTTTGTGGTGGTGGTGGTGGAACCGAAGGTACCCCTGTTAGGGCTCTAGTTTTAAGTGATTTTAAAAGTTAATCAAGATTTTCAGACTTTTATAGCAGTGCTTATCTTTTACTAAAGCAAACTTAGGAGCACAGCGGAGCTCCTCTCGTGTACGTAGTGCTCCACATTGCGACGTGTCTGGCCAGCTTCCAGTTTGAACTTCATTTAATGGGGTAAATCTGAAATGATTTAATACTCTGTATTTACCAGCATAGCCAAGGGGTCAAAGTCAGGATCCTTTGAAGCACTAAAATATAGGAGAGCTTAAACATACCTGCTCTAAAAATGTCATTAAGATGAGATGGGAAATGGTTTAGTTAGGTAATTTCTACTGAATGAGTCCTGTATTAATGAAGCACTGTGGGATATTATTTTTTGGGATGTGTCTGGGGATGGATTTCATCCCAGTGACCTTGGGGGACCTTGGTGCACTCTGTTAAAAGGTGGAACAATGTGTATTTTGATATGTACACAGATACTGCCAACTGTTGTGGGACTCGGTCCCTAATGAGGCAGATAGTTGAGTGAAAGCATGTTCTCAGTGTTTGTGCACACTTTTGGAAGGAAATGGTAAAACAATCTACTTAATAACATCTGAATTTTTGCCAATTTGTGTTTCAGCTTTCCCTAAAAAGTTCCTTAATACATTGTCCATAACTGTTATTGTCTTTTTTAGCCTTTTCCCTCGGCAGTGGAATTTTGTTAAGAGGGACGTCACCCTTGTGTTTATTGACCTTTCTTTCCTATAGCTCTTATCCCGTGTATTTCAGCGTTATTATCTTTCTATTTAAGTTAGGCTGTGTTTAAGTTAGATGCTAAGGTGATTTCCTGACTGACTTCTTTTTCAAAATCTAGGGAAAGGATCTTTCATTTTGCCTGAAAAAGAAAAAATAGCTGTTTCTTTTTTTTTTCCTTTTGCTTTGGTCTTCAACAGTACACAAAAAAGATTACAATAAGAAAATGGATAAAAAAATAATTCAAAAACCCTGAAAGATTCATACTGATAAAACTGTAGGGAACATTCACATATCTGTCATTTGGTCTCTTGAAGATCAATACTATGAGACTAATCTATGATGCTGCAGCAGTCTGTAATAACTCTAACATATTATCTTTTAGAGTATTATTACTGGAATAAAAATTGCTGTTTTTAAAATTTGAAGATATTGGGATACTCATCCTGGCATTCATTATTTCATAAAATGGATCAACAGCGTTCTCTGTGTGCACACACAGTTCAATAGTCTTTCAAAATGATAGTGATGGGTGATCATGCTGTTCCAGCGATTCCGTTCAGCCCAGTTTCGCTTGGACGGATACCCAAAACACAGAATTCAAGGCAGCAAGATGTGACTGGTTCCTATCTGGTGCTTAGTCTTTATAAAAGTATCGTCTCCGTGCTGTGGTGCAGGGAAGGAAAAGCAGCATCTGTGTCGTGGGGTTTTTGCATGGTGAGATTGACAAAACCAGCTTGAAAGTTTTCTCAGTGATTTCTGTTCTTCATAAGTTTGATTCTGGGAGTTTATGATTTGGCTAGAAGGGAGAAGCGCGCTTGGTAATGTACTTACTGCTCTACTGATAGACAAGTTATGGCATTTGGGCTAATTATAATTTCCTGTGTCTCCATAAATGGATTCAGAATTACTTGTTTGTGCTTGTGCTGTGCTAGCTTGTTTCACTTGCTCTTTTTCTTTCAAGCTGCTGAATGTCAGATTGCCTTTAATTTGGACAAACATTAGATTTCCTTGGCCTAATCTTAGAGTCTTAGTTCTTCAATTATGCAACATTAATGGGCAGTGCTCAGTAAAAGCCAAGCAGGTAGAATTTTTCCTGAGGTTTCATTTGGAAGCTTCCATTAACTGTACGATCATAAAGCAAGCAGTCCTATGAGTAGTGGAAATAATAAAAGTCTGGTTTCCGTCAGATCACCATCTTTTCCCTTGGCCATTCTCTTCCTCCTCTGCAGCAAGAACTCCTTGTGTGCATGAGGAGTGAGTTGCTACTACAGGGTTAGCTGGTTTAACAGAAATTTTGGAGGTCTTGGAGAGCGTTTTCCCCTCTCCTATTGGAGTGATAACTATGGTGTAGTTTCCAGCATTGAGAAACTGTTGCTCTTCTGAGTAATTTCCGAGGTGACTCCAAAGTCACAGTTTTGCTAGGGATTGAATAATGTTTAACTCCCCGAAGCGCCTGCCTTAATGTTGCCTGATACTGGCAACCTCTGTGTAGGTGTGATGTGTTTTATCAGCTTTGCTTGTAACTAACCTAAGGCAATTTGTCATAACGGGAGTCGCGTATTGATGACACAGTTGTTTGTGATTGATTAGAAGTGGCAGATTTATTTCAGCTTCAACTCTTTCCATTAGCATTCCTATCGACCATCTGGCCATGGAAAACCTCACTTGCGAGATGGGCTGTGATCTTGTTATAAAATTACAAGATTTCTTAGGGCCTTTTTTTGCCAAAGTCCTGATGAGCCAGAAAGTTGTCAGTTTTTGTTTCTTGGTGGTTCTTGTTGTGTGATATGGTCAAGGCTGCTGTTGGGTCAGCATGCGATTTGGTTTCAGTATTTTTAGTAGTTTTTAATTATTGCTTTAATTACAGCAAATATTAAGTCAATGGTTAGGCAAGTATTGTTTGCAGGGGCTATTATCTCTTTTGTAGCATTCACTTGTTGGTTACAATCAGGAGAAACGTGTTTTTGATTAAAAGAGAGAAAAGAAGTGTACGTGATGAAAAATAGAACTTTTCCTGAAGAACTTGATAGTAAGAATGTCATGTCATAGTCCAAATCGTTTGGCCATGCTTCAGGTAAATCACTTCAGGTTAAAATCCTATAAAAATAACATGCCGAGGAGGAGTGTTTAAGGGAAAAAAGTAGCTTCAGAGTGAATTCTTTTGGAGTGATGGATACGAGGGAAGCCCAGCGCGGTCGTTCAGGGGACAGGCTCTGCTCCGGACGTTCAGCGGGGATTCAGCCGGCAGCACCTGAATCACCTGCAGTGATTCAGTGCAGCTGCAGTGCCCGGGGCATCCCCCGGTGAATGACAGTGCGGCAGCGCCTGCACCGGGTCCCCGCTGCCACATCCCCTGCTCCTCACGAATATGCAATTCAAACCAGAGATTTGAGATCTCATTGTCTGGACCCCTCATGTGGAGATTTTATAGGAGCCGCTGTAAAGATTAGTTTTATCTATGTGTTGCAGAGAGGTGAGTTAAGGACAGAGAAAACATACTGTGCATTAGCTTCCCTAGTTTTGCAGGCTTTGATTATAACAATGCCTTTAAATCTTTGCTAAACATACTTTTATGGCTTTTTAAAAAAAAATTCTACTTCTCATAGTCTAATGGATTTCTCTCCAGGATCTCTAAAGTCTGCCCTCCTGGCTGTAAATATTTTGAACGGCTCCATGGATGTTTCAAGCCTGTGGCTTCTTGAGGCGTAATGCACAAGGGACTGCCTCATAAAGGGGCTGCACGTCGCACTCAGGCTCTCACACAGACGTTGTGGCAAGTGAAGGTGTTAAAAAAATACACATGAAGGTCAAAATGATGAGTTTTCTTAGGAGATTACTGCAATAGTTTTCTTGAAAAGTAATCTCTAACAATTTATTTTCAATTTTATGTGCAATTTTGCAAGTTGTGTTGAGGCAGCATAACGATTACATAGATGGTAGTTATTTGTGCAATATTTAGTTTTCGAAAGCGGCTGAATCCCTTATGTTTTTATTTTCCATCATTAGTAATGTTTATGCCGGGGTAGCGTGCAATTTCTGAAAATGAAATGTTTTTGGATAGTGAGCTGGGATTACCTGGAGCATGTATAAATAATGCATAGTGTAATTCACTTGAAAGCCTCTGTGTTATCTTTTTAGGTCTTAAGTAGGATAATACTGGAGTAATAATTTGCAACAAATTAATTCAGATATTCAAAAGGTGCTTTATGGAGGATTAAGATCTGTTTGTTTTAAGTATTTCTCAAAAATTCCTTCCCTTGTCCTCTATTTTAATTTTGTCATCATATCTGTAAAAGATAATTATCATATTCTTTTGTATGGACACACATCAAAGTGTCACTCATTTCCAACCCTCAGTAGGCTCTTCGATACCAGCACTTTGAAGACAGAGTTGCTGGTAGAAAAGGCGCTCTCATTCTGTGATACAGTCTGTTCAGATGTCTCACCTGCAGGTTCATTTGTCCTACTTACTGCATTTCCTTTAGAAACAATGCCTTTTAGCAGCTCCTGTTGCATTCATACTGGTTTTTGGATAGCAGATCAAGATCTACACATAACGCCGTCTCAATGTGCTCCTCGAGATCGTTTGCCGGTTGTCTGCTTGAACACCATCTGTTCCTGGCAGACGTTACCTTCAAATACCTAACAAAACAGGTCATGGGAGAAAAAACAACAAAATCTTCCGGGATGTAATGGTGTTAGCATACCCTGCTGCTTTAACTCCATTAATGATTTCCCTCGTAGCATTCAGGAAGCTTGGAGTGTTTAGGTAGACTCTGCAACGCTGAGATCTTTCCTTTTGAGGAGTACGGTTACCTGCCCAAGCAAGCACCGAGAGTGGTGCTAACTTGCAAGAAGTTGTTCAATGGAAAGCTCGAACAATGTGTGAAATCCAGTACCAGTTCATAATGACACGACAACCGGTGCTAATGAAATCTGCAGGAGACAATAAAGTGAGTCATGCGGCAAAGAACTCTGGAAACAGCAGTGCGAAACAGTGCCGCTAAGAAAAAAAAATGTAACCGAGAGCAGGAAATAAAAAGAGCATCTTGGAGAAAATCCAGGCTAATGCATCCAGAGAAATATAATCTGAAATGCAGACATACATGGGAGCAGGAGCTGTAAAAGTCATAAGGCTGAAAGAGATGCAGAGATAGTGGACAGTAAATTAGATACAAGTCTCTACAATTTGGCCAATTTGGGCCGCATGTGCAAGAAATGTCACGTGGTGGATTAAGGATGCATTAGGCCTTTCTTGGAGAACCGTTCAGTTCTGGGGATGAGAGAAAATTAGAGGCATTAGAGTGGTTTCAGCAAGGGGAAAAAAAAGGTTATGATCTAGAGGAAATGCTGAAATACAGGTCGATTATAGGAGCCTACAAACATATGAACATGCAAACATGAAGGGAACAGCAGTGTGTGTAATGGTAGAGGATAATTTCAGTAGACTAGCAGAAAAAGCCCTTTTGGTGGTGGTCAGAGTGGCATGTTTGGAGTCAGCATACAGCTTGAGGGCCAAGAGCTAAGGAGCTTCCCAGTTTGGGAAGACGAGGCCCCAGGAGAGGTGGCTGCTGGACTGCAGCAGTGTCCCAGCTCAAGCTGCTCCTGCCCCTCGCTCAGCACCCTCAGGGTTTTCTTCAACTAGTAACATGAGTAGAAAGGAATTGAAAATGTTAGAAGAAGTTTGTAAATCAGCAGGATTGACTTGTTTCTCCTATGGGAATTTGGTCTAGTTGCTGTTCTTGGAGAAGTTTTTACTGTTTTGTATCATCCCTTCGTGAATTTTTTTCAGTGCAGGAAAGATGAAAGTAAAATCTATTCTACTGTTTTCCTGGATGCAGACCACTTTTTTGTGTGAAGAAGGCTAAATGAATTTTCCTGATTTTTCAAGTTCAAGTTTCAAACAAAGAAGTTTTTAGTATTAGTCTTGGTTCTCCTATAGAAATATCATAAAGCTGTTTATCTTCCGGTCCTATCAAAAAGAGCCAGCAGTGGGGGATTGGTAAATGCCTGCAGTCAACCTTGAGAGTTTGCAGACGTTGCCTTTCGTTTCCTCCTCTCTGTCTTTCAGTGTGCTGCTTAAATCAGGAGTGTTAAAAAGTGTACACGATTTAGAGTGGCGGGGAGCAGCGAAGAGGCCGCTGCTGCCTTTGCCCCCGAACACGCAGCCCCGTGATCGGCAGGAGCTTCGGCCGCCCCGGGGGTCTGCATGGCTCTGTGCTAGCAGCACTTTCATGTGGATGGAGCAAGCCTGAAACCCAGTTTATGAGTTTGAGAAACAGAGAGGGAGAAAAAGGGCCTCCAAAGCAGCACTTTTAATAGTGCTTTTTTCCTCCTCCCCTTTCAAAAGTTTTTATTTTATTATATCTGACACCAGTCAAGGAGAGAGGAAGCTCTTATGACCTTAATGCAAATAAAACAGTAGTGCTTAAAAAAAAAATGGTTCCTTATAAATCTCTAGGCTGATGATTCTGACAGAGAATTTAAAAATAAAATTACACATTCTTTTTTTTCTTATCTTGTTTAGCTGTGTCAATCCATTTGAAGCCTGATTCTTACTTAGCAGGAAAAAAAATACCTACAGCAATGAATCCATCTGTCTGTCATGCTGTTTATCTGTCTATCTATCTATCCCCTAAAGACTTTTAAATGTTGTTTTTTTATTTTTATGCTGTTAGTGAAAATCAGTTGTGACATTTTCTGTTTAGGTTGCTAAAGGTTTTGGCAGATAGAACATGGATTTTGTCTTTTGATGGTGAATTCAATTCAGCATTTATTGCGAAGTCCTCAAGTGTTTAAACGTGTAGTGATAGACAAGTAAAACTCCTGCTGTGCTAATCTCCACCAGGTCTCTTCAGTAGTTCTGCTATTCAAAAAGAATTGGATCTTGTTTCATCTGTTTTTAATAACTGTGAATCTTGCTTGCTATTTATGTCAGAACTAAAGCCAACTGAGTGTTTCACTTTGACAAATAGAGTCTAACTTTTTTGGTTTTACTCTTAAAAACAGCCACTTCATTTATTATGTTCTTATCCTTTAGAAAAGGTGAGGGGCTTGTGCATCATCTTATATGAATTTCAGTGTTATGGTTTAGATATGAAACAGAAGTAAAAAGCTGGTCTGCAAAAATGCTGGCCATAAGAAAGAATCCATCTGGACTTGTTTGCTGGCCAAGATTTGGCTGGTGAGGAAGCTATGGTTGTGTTCATGGTGCTCTGCAAAACCTGTTTCCAATGTCAAGGATCTGATGGTGGGTTTTTCTGAGCAACAGAAAATGAGAGGAAGGTGAAGTCTGGCTCAGAGGTCAGGCATTAACCTGGGGCCTCCTCTGTTGGCTTGGGCCAGTGGTTTGGCCAGGTCCCAAGCTCCTCGGCCTCTGGAAGCTGTAGCACCGTGGAGGCTGGTGTCCGAGCTGATGTGCATTAAATACTGTCAGCTGTTAACGTGGGGCACAGGAGCACTGTAGTAGGGTGGCAGTAAGGTGGATGGGGCTTGCTTGGGGATTTCCATGTATTCCTTTTGCCAGGAGAAAGGAGAAATCTGCATGGGGGAATTCTGGGTGGAGCTGGTAGACAGTAAAAATATCACATCACCCTTCTGCTGCTCAGAAGTCGGTATTTTTCATGGACATTGTGTGGGATGAATTTGAAATTTGAATGGTCAGACTGCTTGCATCGGCTTCAGAATTCAGCAGGTGAAGTCAGTGTGGTATCAAATGGATCAGCTTTATCCTTGTCGGTAGGTGTTAATACCATTTTTGCAAAACAAGTTCATGCTGGAAGTATATATTTTTTGTGGAGAAATCAAAGGTTTATGTTGCTTTCTTAATCATCTGTTAAGATTTTCAAATAAGATGATAAAAATTCAGAAGCCCTGAGGTATCGGGGGCCGTAGAGGTAGTTCAGCTGTAGTTTGCCCATAGAGGCCAGGCAAAACTCTGCATTTCTGAACTGCTACATCCTTGCTCTACAAGTGGCTGTGCAAGTTCAACATCAAATCAAAGAAGGGTCATAAATTGCTACCAAACTAATTTCAAAATGTAATGCTGTCAGGCATATCTGCAGACTTGTTTCAGCTTCCTTAAAGCAGTTTAAAAAGCATTTTCCATTAAAATATGCACAGTGAAAAGTGATTCTTTCACAATGTAGCACTTATGTTACATTGCATTTGACAAAAATGCTTTATGCATCTGTTTATTTGCTTTAATGTTTTACGAACCAACAGAAGTAACACAGACATTTTGTAGCATAATGCTAAAACCCACGTTTGGTTGCCAAGTATTAATGTTCCCATGATATTTCGTAGATACTGAAAACTAAAGCAAACTGGAATGGTGCTGCAGGGCTGGTAAAGGAAATGCAGAGTGTGGAGATTAAACAACTGCAAGGCAGACATACTACAAATGAGTCTGTACAGACTTTTGGCTCACTGGACTGAACACTTTTTTAGGCCTTTATTGCAATTTTGGCCAAGTACAGAATGTAGAAAATGTGCAGTGAATACAAAGGGGCTCGGTCTTTTTTAAACCAGTTTCTTTTAGCTGATGCTTCAGAACTGTCTTTTCAAACTTAGAAAGCGAAGCATGCGGTGGCAAAAACAAACAAAAGCAAAGTTACACATTAGGCCTAGTTAAATCTCCGTTGATCACTGCTACACGTTTGCAGCGTTTTCCCAGCATGATGTTGTTCTGCGACAGCTTCACCCCGTGTGCTTTTGTTTCAGCTAACATTGATTTGAATGGCAGAGCAGCTTGGCAAATTTAGTGCTACTGGTTTTTGAAGTTGAGGCTTCAGACCAAACATCCTTCCCTTTGCATGTGGTGGGGAGCCCTTCTGCTTGGAAAGGGATGAGAGTGGCACAAGGACTGGAAAGGGCCTGGACATATGAGGTCTCACAGTATTTCCTAGCGCTTACTTAAGTAGCTTGGGTTTTCTAGGAATATTAGTTTATTATCAGTGAGTGTTTCCCTTACCTTGCAAGGAGTTGAAGTTTGGGGGGAAAACAAAATGAAAGTGTTTTTTATTGATCTTCAAATATAGCTTAGTGTGTGGAAGGATTTAAACTACAATGGGAATTTACTTTCTTCTCTGTTCAATACAACTATTATTTCATGCGATAGTTCTAGCGCAAACTCTTTGAGGTACAAACAAAGAAGTAGAGATTTACTTGAGAAGGATAAAGTTTGTTTCATGTTTTACTCATTTTTGCGAGGGTTATACTAAAGTCAAAAATTGCCAGAAAACCTTGACAGGCTACAATGACAGAACACGAACTATAAGATGGGAGGGAAGAGAATATTTAAATAGGACAGTATCTAAGAAATATTTATTGCAGTATTGGCACATTTCCTGGTCAGTTGAATGCTTTTTAATCTTCCACCTTCCGTATCTGAATAATTATGGTAGGAAGGTAGCTGGCAAGACCTGGATATTACACATCCTCCTTCGGAAAGATCTGATTTTGTCCTCAGTTGTACATTTCCAAGGAAGCACCATTGCAGCTGTTGGAGCTTTTGAGTATTTTCATGTATGCAAAGCTAAGGATGTGCACGAGCTATTTTAGGATGGGGCCTTGTAGTTGCATAATTTTTCTCTTTTCAGAGAAACCTCTAGTACTGTTCAGCAGAGGAAGGGACACAGTTTAGCACTAGGGATCCCTTGCTTTGCTTTTTACACCTACTTATCTAAGAAGCTGGATCTCTGATGGCTGAAGAACTAGCACTGGAAGCCTTCTTAAGAGGGAATAGTAAAACAAAGAGAGGAGATAAGGATTTTTAACCAGATTTTGTGCTTTTTGCTGTTTGTTTGGGCAAGGAATCACCCTTACTAATGTGAATTACAGAAGGTTTGCCCTTCTGACGTTTCCAGATTGCGATCAACCCTCCGCGTGTTCAGGTGAGGGCTTTGGGAGAGAGGCCTTCCGGAGCCATCTGGATGGTCTGTAAGCCAAGGCCAGGGAAACGTGTCCGTGCTCGCCTGGGGCTCGCTGCTGTGACCCCTTCACACTTGCCAGCTGACCTGCTTTTGTAAGAAATACCCCTTAGCCAAAGGGTGATGGTTAGAAAGGACCGATGAGGCCACTTGACCTATTTGGACTGTTGCAAACTGGGGAGCAGTGGCCCAAGAAGGGCTGCAGAGTTGCAGCTGATGGGCATCTTGGACGTGGCCTGGAGCTGTAGCCTCCCTCCTGGTTTTCCATGGAGCCACTCTGTTCAGGACCCTGTGCACCTCACTATGGGCAGCACTGAGGTGCCCTTGTTTAGCACAAAAAGGTTTTTTTAATTGATCTGTTTAAACCAGAGCAAGAGACCTCAAGAAAGACATCTCCCCTGTAGTTTGAGTGAAGTTTCTATTGGTTAATTGGTGCCTGTTAACACTAGTTTAAAACTATATTAAAGCAAACCAACAATTAAATGAAAATGTCTGTGTTACCAGTAGCTTTCCACTATTTTAGCGAACTTAACTTAATTAGAGCAGTGCAGCATGGACCTTAAACAAGACATTGGAGAAGATGGTGCTGTCAGCACCCTACATTAGAAACTGTTTCCTCCTTTCTTGAGAGGATTTTAAAACAGCAATTAGCTTTGTTTCTGTTCCTAACACTTCCACTTTGAGTTGTCTTTTGATAAGGAAATTTTTACACTGTTACATTTTTAACACACTAACTTTCTATTGGTACATTGGTAAAATGCATTACTGAGGAGACACGTTTTTTATAACATGAAGGTCTTTTGGAACCCAATGTATTGATTCATTAGTACATAGTAGCATGAGTGAGCAAGCACTTACAATATATAGCAATGTATCTTCTAAAATTATATCACATTTATAGACATTTTCCCAGTGATTTGTACTCTTTTTGTACTTCATTACACATACATGCTTATACCTAAGTGGAGACTTCCATGCAAGCATCTTGGAAGATGAGAATAAAAGGGTATGGTTTGCCCTCTGGAGCTTTATTGCATCAGTAGGAGTTGGATCCAAACCTGTGAGACTGTAGATTTACAGGAACTTGGACCTGGAAGGACATTCTTCTAACAGAGCATCCTAGGTTTTAGCAGAGACTTTGATTTTGAGAAATGATGTGGGACAAACTTATCCTAACTTTAAAAAGGGCTATATGGAATAATGTGTTTATGTTTGCACTGTATGCTGGCATCTGGCAAATTCATTTCCTGCAATCAGCCTGCTGTTGCTTGTGGGTAAAATGGAGCAAATTTGGCTAGATCTGTTAAGTTGCCTTATCCTTTTGGTATCACCGCATCCTGGTGAGATAGGAGCAGATATCCCACTCCCTCTTTGCAAGGAGTCAGGAAGCCAGACGGACGCACTCAGGACATCACAGTGTAAATGGTAGCAAAGCCTGGATTATCTTGTTAAGCAAAGCTGGAAGACCTGAGAGACCTGTCTTACAGCTCAATTAAGGAGCCTAGTTTACACAAGCCAGAAGATACTCGAGTTGTTACAAGAGCATCACATGCCAGCCCAACTTCAACCATCAGCAGAGCGTAGCTTTGGTTATTAGCTAAGTATTTCCATAATGTGTGTCTGTACAAGTTATAATTAGAGGCC